>JAMXDE010000063.1:0-296437 GCA_026770025.1 Craspedostauros australis | reverse complement strand
CGCCGATGTGACTGCCTCTGTTGCTTGCGACCCATCTCATTTGGACTTGGCTGGTTGCCATCCCACCGCATTGCAAGCATCACCATCTGCGCGGGCAACAAGAGTCCTCAACACCAAATCAACATCACATTGCGTGTTGGGATGGGCTGACACGTTCAGCAATCAACAAGCAGAGCGATACCATGCTGCCTCCACTGTTCTTGCCGCACAGATCACCAACATATCATACCATGTGCATTCTATCCTGAGGCATGAGCGCCATCATCTTGGCTCGCGACTTGCAGAGCATCGATGCTCAACCGAGGTGATTGACAGGAACATCCGCCTCACAAATGAAGTTGGGAACACCACAAAGGAGGACATGTGGGGATACGGTGCGCATGGGCCATGGATCGCTGACCATGTGCTTCTTCTACCATACGGAAACTCTGTGTCAACCATGATCCGCAATACTGCACTCGCACTCTGCATGGGGTTGCTGGTTGGTTCGTTGGTTGATTCGTTGGTTTCTTCTTTTGCTTGTCAAGCTCTCTGGATGCTTGGACTGGGCTGGTTCGTCGGTTCCTGTCTTTCCGCCACACTGGCACTGATCGCTTCGAAGATTGGAATGGATGGTGGCCCCGGAATTTGTTGCTTCAACAACGAGTGATCGCTCCTCCTGGGACTTGGTGAGGGGCTTGACTGCAGTGTTGGCGCAATGGCGGAAGTGCAACTCCGGGAAAGATGAGAACGATAGCGTGATACGGGACGGTCGATAGAACCGCGCAGCAACCATGCTCCTCGCGGCTTCTCATCATTTCCCTCTGCCTTGTTCGCCATGTGCTCTTCGTAGATTGCCTCTTCCAGAAACTTGGATCGGCTGGCATCGGCACTGTCGCTTTGGATCTGCTTGGCAGTGTGACTTGGAGTAGAGTGCTCTGTGTGCGAATCCGGCGGCACGGTGACGACCGCACCGCGACGACCGCACGGCTTGTGAAAATGGTGCTGCCATGTCTCCATTGTCTGTGCAACGAACCAACAACGATGCTCATGGCGGAGTATGGATGGAACCACGGACGTCCAACCTGCTCGTGAATGACATCGGCAACATCCCTGTGTGCGTATGTACTGTAGAGAGCGCACCAGAGTAGTCGTAGACAAGGAGGAGGTAGCGTGGAAGCAGTATCCAGCCCTTCAATCTCTTCAAGCATCTGGTGCCTTTATCACAGCGTTCTATTGGACACGCAGATATAGCACTGTGCCCTCATCCTCATCTACAACCTTGTACAGGTCCATCATGAACATACGACTGTACTCATCATCGATACAATCACTCTCCGTTCTCCCACCGCGGAGGACAAAAATACTTATCATCAGTTGGGGGTTGTAGAATCAGTTTGCTTAAATCTAGATGAGTGAACATATCTTTCTCACTTTCAGCTGCCACTCTCATTGCTGTATCGTTCGACACCACGCAGTTGTGTTGATCAGTGAATATCAACGCATCTATCATGGTGTCCTCTGTGAGATGCTTGTGGACCAACTCCATTTCCAGAACAAGCTTGAGTAGCCAGAAGCCGAACTCGTTGGCCACAAGGATCAGCTGTTGCAGATCGTCCTGCCCAGTGAGGATGGGAGTTGGCTCGTGAGAGGCATCTACATCGTGGTGAGCGCTGGTGTGAGCGCCAACATGAGTGCCAGTGTGAGCAGCAGCGTTGTCACGACAGTTGTTAATACAGGATATCTTGCCTGTGTAGATGCATTGGAGGACGTATCGGATGTGTTTTGGTTGAAGATTGGGAAGAAGGATGGTTGTTTGGATGGGTTCAGTTCCATCGTGAGCGTCATCATTCGTGCGGTGAAGTTGGGTTCCTTTGTCGATCAGTGTCTCAATGGATGGGAGTGTGATGATGAGGGTTTGGGCGTTTGCCTTGGTTAGTTGCTGTTGGTCGCCCTGTCCACACAAGAAGATGGTGTCTGTCCTGTCCTCGGTTTGGAAGGATCTGAGCTAGTCTTCTCAAATGTTGATGTTGGTCCTCTTGTTGCTGCTGTGTTTGTGTTCATTCTCTTGCCTCTTTCGCTTCAACTGCTGTCCCAACTGTTCTTGTGATTGTTCATTTGCTTGTTCGTTTTGTTGTAAGCGCTGCTGCAGTTGTGGGTGAGCTGAAGGCGAAAGTCCTCTGATGAGGGACTCGATACACTCCAGGTGGTTGTTGTGGCATGCCCGATGAAGGGGAGTGGACCCGTCGTTGTTTTGGCAGTTGATGTTCGCCCCACATGATTCGATGAGGTACTTCACACACTCCAGCTGGCCGATGTAGCATGCGTGATGAAGGGGAGTGTCACCATAGTTGTCTTGGCAGTTGATGTTCGCGTCACATGATTCGATGAGGTACTTGACACACTCCAGGTGGCCCCAGCGGCTTGCCTCATGAAGGGGAGTGTCACCATCCCAGCCTGTAACCTTGTTGACATCAACTCCTTCATTCTGTGTCTTGTTCTGTTTCTTCCATTCCCTCAACACCGACAAGTCACCTTCCCAGGCAGCACTAATGAGTTGTCTGTGCGTAACATACTGCATTTTGAGAGGATGGTCGATGGTTGGTGGACGATTGACGTTGGACGTTGAACGATTGGCGTTGGATTGACTGTCGAGGAAGTGTGCTGTTCGAGCAACCCATGACATGTGTGTTGTTGATGTGTTGGAGTGTGGGGTTGAGCGGTGCGTGCGGTTGCCTCGTTTCAATGTTCTCCCGTTTCTCTCCTCGTTTCTCTGTTTGTCCACTTCTTGATCGCACCCTGGTTTGGGAGAGGGCACCAGCGCTGTCCTGAGAGTGTGCGCATCCTTCCTTTTGCTGACTGGGAGTTGTCGGAAAAAGAGAAAATCACGTTTTTTGTGTCGGAGTCTGTTCACAAATGACAAGAAACTGCCAGTTGCCAGTTCGCCACACGTGATGGAGCGCACCCAATTCGAGATGTTCGACCCATACGACTACTACAAGAATGCCGAGTTGGTTCACGAGAGCAAACGATCATCTCTGAGTCCCGCATTGTGGCGTGTGTGGGGATGGGATTTCCTCGCTGCGGCGGTGTTTTTGTGTTGCTCATTCTCGTCACACTTTGCTGCGGTGGTCCGGAAAAAGCACCGTCTTCTTGGTTGGCAGAACAAGTCTTTTTCTTCTGGTTTGTTGGCTTGTACTACTGTTATATTGAACTCATCAAAAGCCCACCAGAGACGATCGAGTATCGTTCCTGACCCCACGCCATGTACCTTCTTGACGATGTGATGCGTTTGATTCCCATCAGTGAGAGTTGCTTGCAGGGTAGAGTGCGAGGAATCCACCAGCAGTATCGCACGGCAAAAAATCACCACAATGCGAGGTGGCCTGATGACCAACCACCAATCGTCACTCTTCACATCGTTATGCACTGGGTGTCACTCTCATCCATCTTTGTGCAACATTGATAGCAGCAGACTCAAGGAGTAGCAGCCCAATTGATGTTGATAGAGTATGAATCCTTGTCCCGTGCAATGATATCAGAGCTGATCACGCGCCGACATGCTCCATTTTGTTGCAACATGCGCAGACCGTGCACGCACACCGCAGCATACTCCCTCTGGAGAGAGAGAGAGAGAGATCGTACCTCCATGGTCGCGTTGTTGAGTCTCGTATCGTTGAATACGAAGCAATGTTGTACACACTCAAGCGAAAGGGGTTCCTCGATTGGGTCTCCTTCGTTGCGCTTTGTTCTCGAGTTGACTGTCTGAAGAGCTCACACAATTTTGCGCACGCAGAGTAGTGCAGTACTTTCTCATCGTGCTGCGCTTACATGCTCGTTGACGTCCTATCCATCCCAGAATTGCTGCATCGTCTCACAGTTTAGGACAAGGTGTGGTGTATCTGGTCAATAGAATAGTTGAGAATAGATCTAATGCAATTATAGTATATGAGTGGTGGTGCAGTGCTCTTCTATTTGCCGGATTCGACGCGATTCAATCTCCTGGTTGCTGTTGCAAGATGCGTTCCAGACCACGAATCCCTCAGTATTGTTGAAACTTGTATAATCTAGTATTGTACTTGGAATAGAGAGTTGCCATGTTCGATTTGAAGCTGGGTTATAGTGACAATTGCTTTCATCACATGCTTGTGCAACATCAGGTCATGGCGGAAACGATGCTCCAGGATCTTCCAATTCTTGAAGCGGCCATTCACAGTCTCATGGCGAGCACGAGCTTGGCTTTTTGCTTGCTTCTCTGCTTCTGTAACAAAATCATCGGATGTCCGGACAGCTTCATCACCGCGGTATCCACGATCAGCCTCCACCATTTCACCATCATCCAAGTACTGTTTCAGCAAAGAGCGGAAGATCTTGAGGTCTGGGTGCCGCCCACAAGCAAACGGACCATTCATCCATACGATATCTCCCTTTTGGATCGACACAGCGATCTCATATCTGATTCCAGCCGATCGGAACTTGTGCGAATACCACTTGCGATCGAATGGGGTTGGCTCGTTGATCTTGAAATCAGTGCCATCAACCGTGACCAGGCACGATCTGTTCAAATCCCCAGAGTATCGGTTCTCCCACAGGATCTTTTCATGGCGACGTCGAAGAGAGACAAGCAGTGCAAAAGATGTGAGCTTGTTTGTTGCTGAAGCAATTGTGAGTGAAATGCATTCCCCTTGGACTTACCACATCATTTTTCAAATCTGCTACAGCCTTGATTGCTGACCAGATATGGAGCTTGAGAGTCTTATCTGTGGTCCGAAGGAAGACGCATGCCATGCGCACGGATGGGTAGTGCCGCATGTAGTACAGGGCCCAAAGGAGATGCTTTGGCTTCAGGTCCCCACGACGTGCTGCAAGTGCCCACAGCACAGAGCAGAGATGAGGCGAAATCCCAAATGCAACGGTAAAGTCCTCCCCGAATGCACCTGATTGGCATCGTAGATTGGTGATGCACTGGCCAGGGGTGAGAAGGATGTAGCGTGCAAGATCAAGAAAGTCTTGCACGCTGCCGATGGAGTACCGATGAGCGTAGGCGCCATTCAACATCGGTTGGGGGATTGGATCGAAGAAAGAAGTTGGAGCTGAAGAAGTGGCTGTCCCTGCCTCTCCAAATCATGTAGAATCGGCCAACTGGAGATTCTGTGTCCGATGATGGGGCTGTCTGCTTCATCTGCCTTCTTTTGCCCATGGTTGCTGGCTCTCACCAGTAGGTGCACCCACTGGCATGGAACCATTCGCACCCCTCTGCATTTGAATCCTTGGACACAGAGCATCACGTTGTTTTCGTAGTCGTTGATTCATTTTGGCTGTGCGATGATGGTGATGCGAAGACCAAAGAGCGTGGTTCTGTGGTGACTGGAGTACCCCAGTTGATGATGTCCGCCACCAAGAGATCACCTTTGGAAGGGTTGGATGGTGTTCTTCCTTCGTCTGAACTCAACACAGGAGAGAGGAGGAGCAAATGATGTTGGTGCTCGGCTTGGATCGTCGTTGTGAAGCACCCCTGGTTCGTGTGTCTGCTTCCGTTGCATGTGGCAACGCAAATCGAAGAACAGGCCGATCGGCCAAAGCGCACCTCTGCGATGAGCTGTCCTGCGACGGGGTCAACATGCTGTTCGGTGGGACCAACTTCGACACAAGCCAATGACAAGTAGCGTTGAGTACTCCACTCCACACCATTTCAAATCGAGGAGCCAAAAAGGCGTCCGACAAGTACGCAATTCGCATCCGACAAGTACACGATTTCCATCCGACAGATACTAAATAGGCAAGAAAATTAACGGTTTAGTAACCGTCGGACTAGAACTTTTGACTCGTCGGACCAGAAATGGCGAACCACAAGTTCTGTCTTTTGTTTTCTACGTGAGCTACTACTGACTGTTGCGTAGGAAAGCACACATGAGACTTGTCGGCGAAAACCAGGTACTTGTCCCCCCAAAAACGAATACCGTCGGTTCCTAAGAATTTCTTGTCGGAGGGTCAATATACAGATTTGAAGACATCATTCCAAGTGAGCCATCCAAAGCACATGAACCTGAGTATGCTCACCAAATCCAACTGAGCTCCCACAAAAAGCAAATTCGACCCACGAGGAAGTTGCATTCCGAACCAAACAGGATGATGGCACCTCATGCCCTCATGTACGCACCACGATCCTCCTCATCGGTGCAATACTGCTGATTGAAACAGGCAATGACGGATGTGACAGCCTGGATGCTTGCCGTAGTCTGGCTGCGTTGCTCCTACCTGCGTGTTTGAATTGAATAGACAGCTGATTGATCGATCGATGATACCATCTCCCAGCATTGGTCAAGTTGTTTGAAGCGCTGCACTCGCAGTATCTGCTGTAGCAGGGGTGTCCATCACAATCCCACAATTCAGCTTACCTCCAAGATGGCACAAATCCAAGTTGCTCGAGCTCAAAGGTGGTCACCCGCAGGAGATCACGCTGCATACATCATCAAAGGCTTCATCTCCAATCCTCCTCGCTTCCAACCAACCAAGGAAGGCTTCTCGAACTTCTGGGAGTCGCACGTCGAGTGGCACAGTCTCTACAGCCAGAAGAACACGAAGAAGAATTTTCTCAATTGTTGGGCCCGTCTGCTGAAGTTCCTCGAGAGTGGAAAAGGTGCGTCCGTTTTGTGATGTTGCCTGTTGTGACTATTATTGTGATCGCCGACTGTCCTGACATGCTCGTGGACCAAATCTCTTCTCACACAGCTCTGATTTGCTTCGCTGTGCACAGGATTTGGATCTGATTTTCGCAAGAGGTGCGGTCTGGATTCCACAGAACGCCTCGCAGAGTTGCGTCAAGAACGCGGGATCAACCTCAACTACCGACCAGCACAAGGCGCTGTCAACAACACCAATGCCAATCACCCTCCTGCTGCTGATCTTGCTCGCGGTTCTTCTTCGGACGACGACGAAAGTTACCTTCCTTCTGTTCATTCTGATCGTCTCGGTTCTGCTGTATCTTCAGACAGCTTGGAGCTCGACCCAGGATTCGTTGACGACGATCTCTCTCAAGCTACCCCACCATTCATTATGCCTCGTCGTGGAGTTCAAGGCCCTCGTGGACCCCCTGTCCGAGACGTGAGCAAACCAACACCTCCTCCTGCCCCCAAGCGCGACGCCACACCCAACGACAAGACCATCGTGGATGCCATGAACAACATGGGAATCCGCAGTGCAGATCGCACCATGAGCCCTGCACTGGACATGGTCAAGCTCGGATCATTCACTGAACGTGCTTTTGATCCATTGACAGCTGCAAACGGAACAGGGCGCTACAGGGAGGGGATTCACATGTTCGTGGTCCTGGATGCAAAGGTAGATCCGGATTCTGTGGCGCTGTCTACGGAGGATGAAGGATGGACACTGAAGCTGACCTACAAAGTGCCAAAGATGTACTTCACAGCAGAGTGCATCTACGGAGTCTATGGTTATGATAAGGGTTTTTCTACAAGCCTTGCGGCAGCTAAGAATTATTTCCAGGACCTCGCCCGGAAGGTCACCGATGATGCAGGCGAGCTCGTCGTCAGCTGCCAGTTCAGCCTCCCAAGGAAGATCGACAGTCTCTTCCGCAACGTCAAGACCAAGGACCTCGAGGAGCCCAACTTCGAGATCGTGGAGAACTACCTTGGAACCACCACGCTGATGACTTTCTGCTTTTTCCAAGAGAGCTTCAATCAGCAGCAGTTTGGGACGGCTGGTCGTCGTGGCGTCCGAGGCTTGGATGGGATGGTGTACTCCTTCAATCCCACCATGCCTGCGCCCGCCATCCCGACCGCGCAAGGATTCAGCTCCCACCCCTTTGGCCATCCTTCCCCAGCCCAGCCAGGTGGCGCCAGTGGCAACCATCATCCTGCTTCATTCGGATCTCCAATTCCCAATGCTGGTGCCGGGTTTGCCAGCCCTCCTGCAACCAATCAGAATGCTGCGCAGACTGCTGCGATCCGCCAGCAGATGGAGCGCGAGGCCGCGGCCCAAGTTGCTCGAGCGCAAGAGCTAGCTCGCAAGGAACGGGCCGAATGCGAGGCTCTCTTGCGTGCGGCAAAAGAGCGCTCCCAGCTGGATGCTCAGGCCAAGGCCCGAATTGAGCATGAAGCTCGGGCCCAGTTCGAGGCCATGCGCAACGAAGCTCATGCTCGTGAGCAGCATGCGCAGGCTCGGCTGGCTGAGCTTGAGGCGCAGCTCCTTCAAGCTCACACCAACGCATCCCTGGCTGCCCACAGCTCCAGCGGGTTGCCTGGTGGTGGCGTTCCCGACCCAGTCTGGAGCTCTTCTCAATCCAGCAGTGCTGGGAGCTCCATCCCCACTGTCGAGATGGAGATGACACCTCTGACAGGATCAGTGCGCCCCCGCAATGGCGAGGACGCCCCACGTCGTGATGATGTGCTCCGCCTGAAAGTGGATGAGGTATCAGGCGGAGCTGCAGCAGGAATGCCTGATGGAGTGAATGGCAGTGTTGTGTCTGCCGATGCAACAGGGCACACTGTGAACGCCTAAGTGCAGCGCAACGCAGTACACCGCATCAGCCTGGATGCGTCAACAACAACAACAACAAAATCACCGCATCAGCGTGAATGCGTCAACAACAGGAACATCACACGAGAACCAGCAAAGCAGGCAGACATCACAGACAGAGAGCGCTACTCCCCAGAGTAGATCACACAGAATAACGACAACAGTACGAACAAAACCAAAACAAACACCAAAAAACAACGAAAACAACAGAAACAGAAACACAAAGGAGAGAACTAACTAAGTACTCAATAGTAGTAGGAACAAACAAAGTACCATGATGGGTGCACATCACATATTTATGTCTAATCAAGTACCTAGTCTTGCCAATTCCGACATAAAAAGTAAGCTTTTCTCCTTTTCCGACAACTCCCTGCGAACTGGCGCACACAACAACGAGAAGAAGGAACAGAACACGACACACCCCCACAACATCGCTGTTGCGAACACGAGAACACCACAAATGGGAATCGTCGATTCTCGCTTCACCACTTTTGCACGTGCAGAGATGTTCCCAATTCCACGAATTCTGTGTGTCAATGAAGTACTTCATTAGCTTCTTTCATGAGAAGGACGCATCAGAAAGGCGTTCAAATGAGATCTCTGATCGTCAACTCGAAACAACCACGAAAGTGATGATGACGCCAACAGCGATGATGCGATGGGGAGAACACCAAGATGATCACAATCTCAATTGCAACCATCGCACGTCACGATGTACGCGTATCCCCCAAGGAGTCCAATCGGCAACATGGTTGCCTGAGAACCGCACATGGAATATGCGCGATGCGTTGTACTACTACGAGTACGCATGAAGGCGGTGGATTGAACGATCGTGTTCCCAACAGGTTTGACCAGCAAGTCATCGGCGCTCCTTGTCAAAGTGCACAAGTAACTACTGTAGACGTATTGGCCTGTTGTTGTGTGCCCTGGTTGGAGCTCTTGTTCTTTTATTGTGAGTTGTCCGAAGACAAACCCCCGACCAGTATTTGTGACTAATATGATTAGTAAAGAGGTAAGAAGGTACAGAGAAAGTTGCCACGCCCCTTGATCTTGAGGTAGACCCGGATAGAAGAGAGCGGTGACAAGAAGTGTTAGTTGCAGCCTCGCCAATGCCTTGGTGAGCATATCAGCGAAGTTGTGGACCGATGGGACGTGTACTGGAACCAGTATCCCGGCGCCGACGGCCTCACAGACTCGATGGAATGAGATGGCCACATGCTTCTTTTGCAGGCTGTCTGCGATGGTCGTGTTCGAGATTACCGCATTGTTGTCACAGAATGTGACTGTGGGTGATTTGATGCGTACTCCCAGCGATCCGAGCACGTATCGTAGTGCAATGATTTCCTCCGTCACTGATCGCATAGCGTTGAATTCCGCGCCGTACGTTGACGTGGTAACCGATGTTTGCCTCTTGCTTGTGAAGTACACAGGGGTCCTGCCAAGGAATAGTATGATCCCAGTGTTGGATCGCCGTGTGACGAGATTGTGTGCGTGGTCCGCATCGACGAATGCATACATAGGCAGTTCCGGGTAAATCGGCTTGGGCGATCGGTCGTCGATGTCCTCCGCTGCCTCAGGGTACTCTTCTTTCATTTGCACCCCCAATTCTGGGTTGGAAGGCGTCGAGTTGAAGTTGTCAAGTATCATGGGCCTGGAGTCGACTTGCGTTCTGAGTGTGGACTTTCCTTTGAGGTAGCCCCAGATCTTGAGTGCTCGCACAAGATGTCCTTTTCGTGGTGATGCAGTGAAGCGAGAAAGTGAAGAAGTTGCAAAGGCGACGTTGAAACATCCAAGTTGAACGACCCAGTTCAGCATGCCGATAAGCTGCTGGAACTGCTGGTGTTCATCAGGTGTTAGTAGTTCGGTATCGTCCGTCTCCGGATGATCCTTGTTGCGCATCGGTACTTGCTGTTCGTGCAGCTTGCCATGTTGTCGCTCGACTTTGTCCAGCGCGTTGGCGATGTACTTGTTGCATCTGACGCTCCATTTGCCCTTGTCATTCCTGGAGTAGTCGTTGCCCAGATAGTATTTGGGTGGTCCAATGTCTTTGATCGTGTAGACTTGTTGGATGGACTTTATGTATTGATCGGGATCCTTGGCCACGATCTTGAAGTCGTCGACATGCGTGCAGATGTAATCGTAGCCAGTGTCGTCTCTGAGCTTGATCCATACATCTTGGTTGTGACGTGATGGGGAGAACCCCATGGATGAGAGTGTGTTCGCAAAGTGAGCGTGGAATCGTTGTGCACTCGATCTGAGTCCATACAGCGCCTTCTTGAGTACGATTGTTTGGCCCTCACGGTGGTCGAATTCCTTTCCGGCTCTCGCGTAGATTTTCTTGTTGGTGTATGCGTTGACGAATGCATTGCCCACATCGCCGCATAATTGCTTCAGCTTGTTGGCGTCCGCGATGATGTCGAGTATCCAAACACTGGTGGACTTCACTGTGGACGAGTATACTCTGATGTTGTCAGCGAGTTCGATGAGATGACCTCCGGCGACCAGACGCCCCTTGCGCCGCAGGTCTTGTTTGACTGCGAAGATTAGCCGTAGCTTGGTGCTCTGGTAGTCCAAGGAAGGTTGATGAGTGGATGGGTGAAATTCGAAGCAGTCGAGCTCGATGAGAGCATCGATGTCCTTCTTGGCTGCGTCGTGCCAAAGTGTATCTCCATTCGCTTTGTCGAGTTGGAGTGCGTGCTTCATGTTGCGTGGCACTTCCACTCCGTACTGGAACATGGTGGCAAAGAAGTCCTTCTTTGGTTTCTTCTTCCCTGGCCGTATGCGTCTCAGTATGGATATGTTGTCGTCATCGTCAATTGTGAATTGGTGCGTGCGCTCGATGCGTTGCATGCGTCGTCGGATCGCTCGCACGGCGTGCTTTGCCCATTTCAGCATTGTTGTCGATTGCCGATTGTGTCGGTCATGCCGTTTCGGTTCGTTCGCGATGATGTATCTCGCTACGATCTCAGGATGGTCTGCCCTCAGGATGTCGTATCTGAACCATTGCGTCTCGTCGTTGTCCCATTTCACGTTGAGATGGAGATGTCCGTCTCTGAATGAATGGCCTGCGACAGATGTGATGGCTGGATCGTTCGTTTCGTCCTTGGTGATCTGATTCTGGAACATTTCGTCATGATCGCGCTCAGCCAGAGTGTCGATACGCCAGTTAGGATTCGTGCGTAGGCGTCGCGAATCGGTGGAGAATGCCTCGTGAATCTGCCGGCTTCGGGATAGCCGTGTGATGCAGTTCAAGAGAGGTGTGCTGTTTGAATAGTTATAACTTGTAACGATGAGAAGTAGAGTGCTTTGTAGCTAATCCTAGTCCGTTATTATGAGTTAGCTTATTGGTGTTAGTAGGGTGAAGAAACGATGCCACACAACTTGGCGAGACCCTGCACTGATGCACTTGATTCAGTGCAACAGAGTAGACAGTCAATACAGTACCTTGCTCTCCGCACATGTAGTTACACTGCAGTGTAGGTCATGACAATCAGTGGTGACGGTCATGAAGCAGTGGCTGTGGCTGAAGCTGACACTCGGATTCCATTGCTTGAGTTGAAGCAAGTTGGATACGCATGCTGAGACCACGGTGGTAGTGTGGTGGTCATCAGCAATGAAGGAATCGAGATAAGTTTTAGTAAGGAGGATCTGAAGAGCATATAGTTCCCAGGTGGGGTGTGAGTCAGGTCGGTCAGGTTTGAGTCATGATGGATTCGTGAATGGAGGAGAGAAAGGAGGAGAAAAAGGTTTGGTGGTCAATCAAGTCGGAAGATTTCGCGCCAAAACAGGAATTTCTCCCATCGGGTTGATACCGTGTTCGGTACTAGTCTGTCCCTCATTGAATCTCAACTCTCCCTCTCAGTGTTGGGTCGTGATTGGAGTTGTGGTATCGATGAAAACTTCATCCTTCGTTGTTGTTTGTTGTTGTTGGTTATTACCAACCCATGATCTTGAATCGCAGGTATTCGAAGACTGCGATGGACAGTCCTTTGGTGAAGATGTCGGCCAGTTGCTCCGGTGTTGCGATGTGCTGGATGTAGATGAACCCTGCCTTGACCCAGTACCAAAAGAAGTGCCACTTAGTCAGGAAGTGCTTGGTGCGCGCGGTTGGTTGATGATTGGTAGCAAGGGAAATGCAGGCTTGGTTGTCCTCAAACACCGTGCACTGGAGGTTGGTGTGCAGTGGCATGGTGGTGCCGGCATTGTTGATGACTTGGCGGATGAGCTGTTGAATGGGAATCAGCGTGCGCATTGCGAGAGAGAGAGCGGCGTACTCGGACTCCATCGTAGATAGAGCAATCTCAGTTTGGAGTTTGGACTTCCAAATGAGGGGGCACCCTCCCAGCGTAATGAGGTAGCCAGTGCGCGACTTGACTGAGACGGGGTCCTTGCTGTCTTCTCGTCCGTAGAGTCCTGCGAAGTCTGCATCCACGTAGCACTTGAGATCAAGCTGCCCGGTGGGACGCACGATGGTACCCTTGTCCTCAGTGTGCTTGAGATAGCGCATGATGCGCTTGACGGCCTTGGCGTGTGAGCGGCGAGGGTCACTTCCGAAGCGAGCGACTTGGGAGACTGCGAATGCCAGGTCGGGGCGAGTGTTGGTCGTGAGATACAACAGCATGCCGACGACGGAGCGGTAGTTCCATGGTTCGTTCATGGGAGGCTCATGCTTGCATTGTCCCAGTGCGAGCTGCGTAGTTGGTACGGGGCACGGACTGCAGTTCGTCATCTTCGTAGTGGCGAGGATCTTCTTGATTAGTCCTGGTTGGCGGAGATGGACCGTGTCTGCTTTTGGATCACGGCTGAGCTCGATTCCCAGGAACTCGGTGAAGCTTCCTTCTTGGGTGAGCTCAAAGCCGAGGTCGCGCATTGATTTGATGAAGTCGTCGGCGGCTTGCTTGGTCTTGGAGGCGATGCCCGCATCGTCAACGTAGAGGACGATCATGATGTCCTTCTTGATGAACAAGCACTGCTCTTGGTCGCAGGCCTTGAAGCCGATCGTAGTGAGGGCTCGGATGAGGTGTTCATACCAGAGGCGAGGAGCAATCGTCAAGCCGTACAGGCTCTTGCGGAGCTTGAGGCAGGTGTCGGGACCCTTCGTTGATTTGAATCCACGAGGGAGATGAAGGTAGACTGGCTTGTGGATGGATGCTTGCACGAAAGCGTTCGTGAAGTCGATGGACGTTGTTGTCCAACCCATGACGATGGAAGTGCTGAGGAAGATGCGGACGGATGACCATGCGACGACTGGTGCGTAGGTGGAGGAGTCCTCTTGCATGAGGTCTCCACGGCAACACCAGCGTCCCTTGTATTTCTTGATGGTTCCGTCGGGGAGGCGCTTGCGGCGAAAGACCCAGGTTCCTGGAAAGATGCGATCGTTCTTGATGTCGATCTTCTTCACTTCCTCCCACGTGCCCTTTTCCGTGAGATCTCGAATCTCCTTTTCGGCGGCTTGCATCCACTCGTCTTTGTTGTCGTCGCGAATGGCTTCGTCGAAGGAGAGAGTATCCGGGTCGGTGTTGGATGCCTTGTACACCGAGGTGCGTTCGGCGATCTCCAAGTCGCCACCTGCGGCAAAGTAGCTGATCATGCGATTATCGACGTAGGTGGGGTAGTTTGTTGCATCCTTCTGTGGCTCGATGATTGCGACAGAGTAGGCATGCTGTTCGATGTTCGCCCATGTAGTTGGTGGAATGCACTTCGCTGTGTCGAGGATGAACGACGGGTTGATGTCGAGCGTGGATGACGAGTCGATGTCGAGCATGGATCCTTTGTTGGCGGAGCGAGTCGCTGGGGCCGAAGTGAGTGGCGCCGTGTTCGACTCAATCATGCCTTGGACGAATTGCTCAATCTCGTATTCGCTTGGAAGTGGCCACGGTCCTGGTCGGATCGTCGTCACTTGGCGACGGAGTAGCTCGAATGCGAGACGGTAATGATGATTTTCGATCATCGCATTCCACACGGAGCGAGTCCTTTGGACGAACGCTTCTGCGTTGTACGCAGATTTGGGTGGAAGGTACCCTTGGTTCATCAAATGTTCGGGGTCTTGGTAGTACCATGGCCCTGATTTGGCCTTGGACATGAAGTCGAGAGCGTCGAAGTGGGGTTCCATCGTGCCAGTACTGATGAAGGTGCTCAGCTTCTCCACGAATTGCTCGACGGCGTGGTCAGTGGCCAGTCGGAGGAGGTCTTCGTTGAGAAAGACGCTGTTGAGGTCTTTCTCGAAATGGTCCTCCATGTCCGAGTGAAAGTTGTTGTACGTCTCCTGAAATGGAGTCGCTCCTTCCTCGGTCATGTTGTCGGGGTCCGGTTGCCACCAGTCAGCCATGTTGATGCTTGCTTCTTCTACTTCAGCCGCCTTTGGAGCGAACGTTGGGAGGACGACGTTGGTTGGCTGTGGATTCAAGGTGTTGAATCGACCTCGGAGTCTGCGCAACAAGTAGTGAGCGTCCACCTTGAATTGGTGTAGATCGATGGAGAGAGAGTCGCTACCTTTGCGTTGGAGAGGTTCGATTGTATGTAAGCAATCGACGATAGCTTGTGAGAATGTGATGATCGATGATGAGTCGGGGTGCAGTTCCCTGGGTGTTGCGGCCTGTTCGATCTCTTCCAAGGTAGCTACTGCAGGGCAGAAGTAGTAATCATCGGTGTCTTCGTCGTCCAGCCAGGCTGCTTTGCCTCCCATACGTGCGTACGTGAATCGCTTTGGTTGTTTGCGAATTCTCGTGCTTTGAGGTCTTTCTGGCGTTGGCTCAGACTTAGGTATCATGGGTGGCGTGGAGCTCGTCTGAATTGGCGTCGGAGCTGGAAGTGGTAATGGAGTTGCTAATTCCAATGTTGGTGATTCTCGGAGAGGTGAGCTCAATTGCGGTTGAAGTGTTCGCTGATCCGGTGACTCTATAGTAGAGTCAGGTACCGGGGACTCATCGGGAGCTCCCTCTGTCGAGGACATTTGCCTGTTGGCTCCCTCTGAAACTGGCATCGGAGGG
The DNA here is from genome assembly GCA_026770025.1 of Craspedostauros australis. Classification (NCBI taxonomy): domain Eukaryota; phylum Bacillariophyta; class Bacillariophyceae; order Mastogloiales; family Achnanthaceae; genus Craspedostauros; species Craspedostauros australis. The sequence continues at coordinate 280,931 of JAMXDE010000063.1, read as the reverse complement.
GCGAGAGCTTCACTCATGAGATCGGGGATCTGTTGTGTCATTGGTTGCGACCCTTTCGCCAATACCTGTGGCGTTCTTTCACGGATGGTTTGTTGGTTTCGCGTATCAAAACTCGGTGGTGGAGTGTTATCGTCGTTGCGTTGTAACCGGTTGTGGTCTCGCGTGTCTGATGCGAAGATGTCGTCCTGCTCCATTGATTCCACATCGTCGTCATCGAATGGATATTGGAAGGTGGTGTCACCAAACATGCGAGTCCATTCTTCCGATTGATAGCTTGGAAGTTGCTTCAAGTCGGTAGCAATCGTTGCGAACCAGTCATCGAACACGACGTGGAACTGAGGGGTGATTGAACCTGTCCGTGGTGATAGGACTAGAGGTACGGTTGAAGCATGCTTCGTAGAGAGACCCATGTTCACGTATCTCTCTCCTCTTGGTTCCCATCGGGGTATCTTGCGTCCATCGGCCAGCGCTTTGTTAAGGACATAGACTGGACTGCCCCATACGTGCAGGTTATGAAGTTGCTTGAGGGGAAGACGGATGCGTGATAGAACATCGTAGGGTGTGAGACCGGTGGCGGGATTAGGCACGCGATTGTAGATGTACGCGGCGTGTACGACGGCCATTGGCCATAGTTGAGCATCAAACATCGTTGGCCAGTGGATGCTTTGATGCATCATCATGGTTCGGGCCATTGAGACAATTGTTCGAATGCTTCGCTCGGCTATTCCGTTGTGGTGATGTGCGCCGACACCTGCGAATCGATGGACTTGATGGAAGATTTCAAGGTGTTTGGAGTATTCGGGTGAGGTGAAGGTGGTGGCGTTGTCTGATAGATACGATCGTACGGGGACTCCAACATCACGACACATCAGTTCGAACCGTTCCTTGGCTTCGAGGGTGGCGTGCGTGGTTAGCGCTGCCACAGGTTCCACGTGAATGTATCCTGATGCGTGATCGACAAAGATGGCTCCGCCTTTGTACATTTCGTTTGGATCGCCTTTGCCTCGTCCTGAGAAGAGGCGTCCTGGCGTTCGACCGACGAAGTGGTCCACTGATACTTGTTGTCCAGGGAACAAGTGATCGGTGCGCAAAACTCCTTGTTTGTCACGGACGACATGTTGAGTTATTCCTGGGGAAGGGCGACGGTGCAGCTTTCCGAATTGGCATGCAGCGCAAAGCGGGAGGCTTGTGACCCTTGCCGCAGCTGTGTGCATCTTTCTAGACGATTCTGACCCGGTGAGAGTACCCGAACGCAGCAGGAACTTCACTCGACTGAAGGATAAATGTCCGAGACGATAGTGCCACCGAAGAAGTTCCTTTTGCGGTTGGGTGAGGTTCACGTTGTGGTCCGACACGGTGGAGACGATGGAAGTTAGTGCAGCTGGCACGTCATGGATGTTGTTGGCACTGTAGCCGACTGATGTTGGTAGCCTTGTGGACTTCTTGTAATTCGCTACGATTGCGTTGCGATCGTCGTTTCCCAGGATTCCGCTGAGTTTGCAGGAGGATTTGTTGAAAACGATCGTTTCGCCCTGATACTCTTCAAGGAGACTGGAAGTGCTGATTAGCTTGACCTTTGATTCGGGAACATGGAAAGCAGGCAGTCGCAATTTGCGAGGGCTTCCAGTTACATCAAGGACATACCATTCGACGGTTCCCAACGCATTCACTTGGATTTTCTTGAGGAATCCGTTGAGAAAGGTCGGTCTTGGTGGAGGACTTGGAGTAGAACTGAAATCGTTGAGGTCATTTGTCACAGAAATTGATGCTCCGCTGTCCCAAACGAGTTCGAATGGAGCATCGGGTGAGAGATAACTCTCAGCTTTAGCTGGAGATGCGAAAGCATTGCGATTGGAGAAGAAGGAGGCTAGACCTTGCAGAGTGAGTAGTGCGGGCATGTCATTGTCACATTGTTGCTTTTGACTTCGATCATACATCAAGTCAATTCCGCGAGTTGGGTACAGGCTCCAGAGATTTCGTGAGATGGATGAGGTGCGACCTTCTTGGCGGGGCAATTTTGCTGTCGTGGGTGTTTGGTTTTTACCATAAGTGGAATTTTTCGATTGGTTCCAGTGACGACGTTTTGATCTGTGATTGCGAGTTTTGGTCCGAGCCTGGGGACGCCACACACGTTTTGTTCGTGGGGAGTTTCCTTTCGACACGTTCACGGGTTTGGGTCCATCTGGGTCGAGACTTTCCATTACGAGATCGTAGAGACTGCGTTTCACGGCTCCATTGAAGTGTGTTGGACGTTTATGCACTTGCTTGTACCGTTCTTTGACTCGTGCCTTGTTGTAGACTAGATCAGCAGAGTTGATTGAGTCAGGTCTTCGTGGTACGTTCGTGTGGAGGAGTAGTAGAGTTACGGCAATTAGCATCCAGGCATTTGCTGCCGCGATGTACCACCCATACTCTACTCCGATAGTGATGACTTGGAGTGAGGCGAAGAGGAGAACCATTCCAACGATGCTACCGAAGTAGTTGAAGGAGGTGAAGAGGTTCCAGACGAGAGACCACCAGGTGTCTTCGTCTTGACTGGAGGCGGCTGTGAAGCATGTCCACGCAGCCATGTCAATGGAGAGGTTGTCCTGTTTGGGAGCTTGCTTGCCCTTTGCCTTCGCCTTGAACTTGAAGTTGTCCTGATGACTCTCAGTGTTGTGCGAGAGACGCCAGCGGCGGCACTTGGCGCACCACATGAAAGTCTTGTCGTTGACAAGCTTGCGCTGTGGTTCACCGGGCTTGGGAGCTTTGGACGACCAGCCCTGGCTGGCGTTGCGTTTGGCGTCGCGTTCCTTGGGCTTCTTGAAGTTGTTTCTCCTTCCGTCGTTCTTGGAGAAACCCTTGTGTTGCTCGAGAACGTTGGCGCTTGGATTCTGGACGGCGTTGTTGGCGTACGAGTACCTGGGCACGTTGCTGTCTCTGGTACGCCTGATGGCATGCCAGCGATTTCCGCGCACTTCGTTTTCGTACGACGCCTCGGCCTTGTTGCAGATTGCCATCCATGTGAGATCTTTTGCGGCAAGCTGGGGGCGAGCGTACTCGTACGTGAAGACGGGGAGACGCATGAGGATTTCCTCAAGGTTATCCTTCATCACATAGAGAGGACGTCGGTACTGTTCACCAGACCGGATCTGTCCTCCAGCCTGCAGGAAGGCGTCGAGGATCGTTCGGAGGAGACGAAGGTCGAAGCGACCGGCGTCGTCGAGGCGCTTGCAAAGAGCACGGAGGTGGACTGCCATGAGACCAACGTTCTCGTTTGGAAAACGTCTGCAGTTGACTTCGCGGATCTTGGCTGCGAGGGCGTCTTGTTCATCCAAGGAGTTGGCCGAGTTGCTGTTCATGAACTCAACGAAGAGAGTGATGAAGTTATCGTGGAACTTCGGCTCGATTCGGTTCATGAGTTGGTCTTCGAGGGCTGGATCAAGACTGTCACGGAAGAACGCTGAGGCTGTCTCGTTGTTCTGGACGTCGTAGTGATCCCACTTCAGATGGAACTCGTCGAAGTGCTTGGTGGCATCTTCAAGAGTGAAGGCGGCTGGTGAGTCCAAGACGCAAGTCATTCCTGACTCTGCGTTGGCGTCAGCGATGTACGCCATGGTGAGGAGTCCGGTTCTTGCCATGTGGTTTCGCACCAGGCGAATGAACTGCTGGATGTTCCCTCCTTTCTTGAACTTGTCGGTGAGTCCTTGCTCTCGCTTGGACTGGTTGGTTGAGTCAGCACCGTTATGGAGGATTCTCTGTTGTTGAGAGTTGGTCCACCTGGTGTGTGACTCGTCTTGGAGGCCCGTCCAATGCCCGTTCGGCGCGCCTGCGGTCCAGGGCACCCAGTTGCGTCCTTGCTTGAGGATACCTCCCATGATGGGAACGGTTGGTTTCCCAGAGAGGTCGTGGTCGTCGTCTTCGCTGTCCTCTTCTGACTTTCTGCTCTTCTTGGGCATGGGGGTTTCCATGTCGAAGATGCTGTCGCCGAGGAAGGACTGTTCCGTTCGAGGTCTTGTGTCGCCAGCGGAGCGGCTGCGCTCGAGACCGGGACGGCTTGGGGTCGTGGTGGCTGTCGCCGCTGCTTGGGCAGTGGCTATGGCCGCGTTTGCTGCTTCTGCAGCGGCTTCGGCCGCCAACGTCGCCTGTGTGAGGCGAGCGTTCTCGACCGTGATCGCTTCGAGCTGCGCTTGCAGCTCTTCCAGCGTGGCAGGAGTTGTCTCTTCCGCCATGATGGATGACGGGGACTTCTCGAATAGTCTTCGGACTTCGAGGGGATCGATCTGTTTGCCTTCTCTTGCTCTTGCTCGACTTCACTTCGTTGGGAAGGTGTGCACTGAAGTTCGATGCAGGCTTGGAGGGGCTCGCACTCGGTCGGCGAGTGCGGTTATTGCTTGCTTTGGCAGAGGCTACTGAAGTTCGACCTTGGGTCGCTTACCTTCAGCTGGGACTTTTGTCCTCTTGAGTGGCTCGGTTTTCGAGCGGTGGGGATCTGATTTCAGATCAGATGCATGCGGTGAGGACGTGGTCCTTGTTGGAAGCTCGGTCTTCGAGCTGTGCCTTTTGGCTTCGTCTCAGAGAGACTCTTGCGATCGGTTGGCAGAGGAAGATGCTCGGTGGAGTTGATAAGAGAGTATTTGGCAACCACTCGCAGCTACCAGTTAGGATTCGTGCGTAGGCGTCGCGAATCGGTGGAGAATGCCTCGTGAATCTGCCGGCTTCGGGATAGCCGTGTGATGCAGTTCAAGAGAGGTGTGCTGTTTGAATAGTTATAACTTGTAACGATGAGAAGTAGAGTGCTTTGTAGCTAATCCTAGTCCGTTATTATGAGTTAGCTTATTGGTGTTAGTAGGGTGAAGAAACGATGCCACACAACTTGGCGAGACCCTGCACTGATGCACTTGATTCAGTGCAACAGAGTAGACAGTCAATACAGTACCTTGCTCTCCGCACATGTAGTTACACTGCAGTGTAGGTCATGACAATCAGTGGTGACGGTCATGAAGCAGTGGCTGTGGCTGAAGCTGACACTCGGATTCCATTGCTTGAGTTGAAGCAAGTTGGATACGCATGCTGAGACCACGGTGGTAGTGTGGTGGTCATCAGCAATGAAGGAATCGAGATAAGTTTTAGTAAGGAGGATCTGAAGAGCATATAGTTCCCAGGTGGGGTGTGAGTCAGGTCGGTCAGGTTTGAGTCATGATGGATTCGTGAATGGAGGAGAGAAAGGAGGAGAAAAAGGTTTGGTGGTCAATCAAGTCGGAAGATTTCGCGCCAAAACAGGAATTTCTCCCATCGGGTTGATACCGTGTTCGGTACTAGTCTGTCCCTCATTGAATCTCAACTACGCCCCTGAATCCGCTGCTTGGGTGGATATGGGATCCTCACCGGCTCGTAGTCATCGGATTCGTCCGAGATGTTGCCAGTGGAGCGATCATCGTCCCCGTCGTTGTCGGATATTGCGCCCATGGGCCCGCTGTCGCGGTCGTCGTCGTCGTCGGCGACAACATTTGGCTGACCGAACCATCAGTCTTCATTGGGAGTGCTGTTTTCATTTACCGCGACGCCCCTGACCTCCGGTGGTCCTGTTTCAGGAATGCGAGCTGCCGCCCCTGACCGCATGGCAATTGCGTCGATGGCCTCTCGGACCTGTCGAGCAAGCTGCGCCAGCATAGTCTTGGTTTGCGCCCGCTGTCCCGATTCGCCATTGGTTTGATAGTGTATCAGATCGAGGCGTGCGATTCGTTGCACTTCCTCGTCGGTAATGCGCAGTGCACTTGCGTCGTCCGCGATTCGTGGTTTGACGATGTTGCGCACCAGGGCCGTGCCCTTGGTTACGTCTTCGCCTTTTGGCGACCAAATGTAATAGGTGAAAGGGTCCCCATGGTCCCATGCAATCCCCAAGAAATGCCCAGGCTTGAATGGATGGTGCGGGAACTTCGTCATCGGCTCAAAATACCAGATTGGCTGAAAGAACGTGAATCGGAACATGGAGATGTCCAGTGTGTTGCCTCGCAACATCTCGATTGGAGTGCGCCACTGAGTGCTTTCTTTGGCCGTGTAGTTCCATACGTCGATAGCGTGCTGCACTGCGTGACACCAAAATGTGAGTGGTGCAGTCGCGGCCCAGAGCATCTGATACGCGTGTCGCTTGATGTTCCCGATGGCTCGCTCTGCGCGGTTCTGGTTCTGGTTCATTGGAGCGGTGAAGGAGTGCTTGATCATGTACCTTGTGGTTACAGCCTTCCATGCCTTACCGGCTTGGACTTGCGAGTTGTCTGAGATGAGTAGATCCGGTGCCCCGACCTGCACAATGAATTCCGTCAGCGCCCCTGGCGTCATCGCCTTCCTTTGGAGCGGCTTGGCCCAGATGAACTTGGATTCGCTGTGTGTGAAGAGTTGGATGCATCGGTATTGTCGGATGGATGGGACCGTGGAGAAAAATGGATCTGTGTCCACCCTTCCCTTGATTCGGTATGGTTGCAACGCACCTGCTTGCTGTGCTCGATACTGCCTTGGGATGAGTCTTGACTCGGCCTCGATGGGTGTGTCGGCCAGCTGGGTGGATGCTTCCTTGGTCTTCGCCACCACTTGTGGTGGGAGATGTTGGAATACTTTGTCGAAGTCGACATGTGTGTGGGATCGCCTGAGGCGTCGGTGCCTGTCGCAAATCGTGATGTGCGCGGCTTGGGTGAGCTCGTGAGCTGTTGGTCTGCGGATTGGGATGTGTAGGGTATTGCCGTCATGGTTCGCCAGTGGGATGCTGATGTCGCCAGACGATATCCGTTGCTGCCCGTCGTGTTGTTGAAGTCTGTCGTATACGCGTACTCCGGAGGCTCGCATGTGGTGCGTGTTGAATAGCGACTCCATCTGCCGTGGATGCTTGTCAAGAGCCACGAAGAACGCCTTGATGAGAATCACTCCGCCTTGCGGCGAATCGTATGCAGTCACTGCGTCAACCATTGCAAACGCTTCGACCGGTGAATCCACGGTCGCGCCGCGAGCGTGGAACTTCTGCGTATGCTGTCGGGTCACTTCCCATCCAGACTCGTGTACAATGTCGCCGTCCGCCCCTGAGTCTAGAATGATATAGCCGTGGCTACTATTTGATACTCTTGCCCGTCGAATCGTGTGCTCTGTATGTGGGTGGGTTGTGCTGTGACGCGACACTCGTAGCGCATCCGGGGCCCTGGCCGCCATCTTACTCTCCGCAGTATCACTCTCCAGTTCGGTATTCTCCCGATCCTTGATACGAATGCTGACTTCCGATTGACGGCGTGTGACGGCCGCCGGTGGTTGTCAGGTACTGTTGTCACACGGTCCGTACTTCTTGACACGATCGGTCTTGTTGCCGAATCTCGCGCGCTTGTTGGACTTGCGCTGAGCTTGTTGCTCTTGGGTTTTGGCGTACTCGGTGGGCTTAGCGCGTTTGAGCGCAGCCTCACCCATGAGCTCTCCGGTGCTGCGGAAGTGGCGTGAAGACTCCACCACGAGCACTTGTGCTGCGGGTGGAAGACTGCGGAACACCACGTCCGGCAGGCGGTAATGGGAGGACTTCTTGCGTCGCCGGATGCCTTGTCGAATGATCGCTTGCGGTCGGGACGACTGTCCTTCTGGTGCATGCGTCGGCTGCGTCCTGGGGACTTGTCGAGGTTGGCGTTGGCGAGGATCTTGTCATGGCGCATGAGTGTCTTGCGGACCCAGGAGAAGGACTCCTTGGTCTGCTGTAGGCTTGTGATCACGCTGGCAAATCGCTCGTCGCGGATGCTGCGGAAAAACCTTGCGATCTTCTCTTGATCGTTCATTGGCTTGCCATTGTCCTCGATTGCATGGAGGGACATCGAGAAGTCGTTGACAAAAGTCCCAAAGGAACCATTGCCAGAGTATATGAGCTTGGAGAGTCTTGCCTCCTCCTCTGCCACGATGCCGGCCTGATTCTTGGCGGACTCGTAGATGCGAATGAGAGATTGGAAGGCGGCGTGGCTGCTGGGTTCCTCTGCTGTGACAATGTACTGCGCGTCTCCCTTGCAGGTTTTGGAGCGGAGCACTGCGTAGAACTGAGCGTCCACTGATGCGCGGTAGTGCGGTGGTTTCTCTTGCAGCATGTAGTCCGCGAATTTGGAGGTGACCAGCTGCCGCATGAAGTCCGTCTTCCATTGGTACCACTCAATGTTGAGACTGTTGAATGTCTCAGTCTCCGGCATGGTGATCTTATTGTATTTCCATCCGGTTGGCGTCAATGGTGATCGACCGAGTTCCTGCTGGCGCCGTGGCGAATGTACCACGACCTCACAGCTTGCAGCCTCAGTGAGTTCGCGGCTTGCTGCCTTCATATCCGCCTCCAATTGGAGCTGGATGGCTTTGAGCGCGACGGGAGTCTTGATGGAGGGCACTGTGTACCCAGAGGACTTGATGAACTTGTCGATTGCGTCCCAGTCGGTAGCTTGATCAACCTGGCGCTCCTTGGCGAAGGTGAAGATGCGGAGGATGTTCTCAATGTTGATTGAGGTGAGTGTTGGCGAAAGAGACAGCACCTGGATGATGTTCTTCTCCGGACTCTGGATGGCGCGTTCGATCCTGCCAAGCTTCTTGCGGATGAACTCCATGTCATCGTCTTCAAGCTCAACAAGCTCCTTGATGACGGTCGTCCAGGTACGGTTGTTGATTGGTCTTGCCATGGTGGTTGGTATTGTAACGTGATAAGCTTGATGATAGATCACGACTCTTAATCTGTCAAAGTGCACAAGTAACTACTGTAGACGTATTGGCCTGTTGTTGCGTGCCCTGGTCGGAGCTCTTGTTCTTTATTTGTGAGTTGTCCGAAGACAAACCCCCGACCAGTATTTGTGACTAATATGATTAGTAAAGAGGTAAGAAGGTACAGAGAAAGTTGTCAGTTGCCATCGTCACCATCGCCGAACTCTTGCATGAAATTTGTGGCCACGTTGCCAAGATTGTATGCAGGATTGATTCGTCTGACCGTCTGTCCAAACCGTAGACGCGTGTAAGACCCGCTGCAGCGAAAATGTTACGCCCAAGTTGGCGTCGCATCTGCGATCCTGCTATAACCTTTATGAGGTCTTAACATATACTTGATGTAGATATATATAGAAGAACTACATTCTGAAACCGTATATTGGATGGGTTAGGAGGTCATGAAGGTACCTATTCTGTCGTGTTGTATCGTGCATTAGATTCAGTTTTTGGGATGCGACACGGATGCGACTCATCACTGACCCCAAATTGGATGTTGGCGAGCAGCGAAAATGTTCTTTTTTCCTCTCTCAGACGGACTCACAGCAAGGCGCTCAAAGCTGAACTCAGACGTGCCTACAGTCGTGCGAACGGGCACACATTTCGGCTGTTTTTGGCCCCAATTGATTGCACGCAGTTTCTCGCGGTGGACTTGGAACAACAGGTGAGGAGAAAAACTGCATCAGAATGCGATGGTACGTACGTGCACTGCGCTGTACGTACGACATTAGGATGGGATGAAGGTGCAGAGCTATCAGCATATTCTACCAGGTATAGTGGGATGTTACTTTTGCTTTTGCTGATGCTGCTAGTACTTCGTGAGCGCAGGAACTGTGATCACTGGCGGGTTCGTCGCACCATGATCTCGCGCGTTCCACGTGTGGTCTCTCATGTCATACAAGGGGCACGAGACTCTGTGACAAGACAGGTGCAGGTGGATAAGGGCCCGTTCTACAAAATAAAGTCAGCTGGCGACTACGGCACATTCCTGATGTACGCTGCTGTGCTCTTCTCGAGTTGCTGAGTTGCCGAGTCGCCGCGCGTTGCGCCTCTCAGACAGGATTTCGGTGTCTCGTTGTTGTTGTGGAAGTTTGTGAGTTCATTTTGCTCTTTCCTGGATCATGTTTCATTCCTTTTCCTGGTTTTGTTCCATGTCGCAATCAAAGAATCGCTCTGTTCTACTTCTGATTTCGGTGGACAGACAGACGTGAGATGTGGTGTTTTGGTAGAAACATGCGTGGAACAAAACCAAATCAGATACTGCGGTCGCGAATTCTGGACTGCTTTGTGCCTGTTGATACACATTCCCAGAAGAATCGGTTCTGGTGCGCCACAAAACTGCGGAGTGGCTCTGCGAGAACAGAATGATGTACCGCACTGAACACAAGAAGGGGAGTACAGCAGTATATCATATAATGCATCTGTTTTTTATCGTACATGCCCACATTTGTATTATTCGCCCATCGGAGGCTGATGAGGTTCGATCTTGTGATGGATCGGTTGACTTCCGCAGAATCAACATTCCACCGTCAATTCCAACCGTCAACGATGGTGTTGCATCCACAAGGCGCGCTTGGTGGTCAGCGGCGCAGGCAGACTTGGAGTGCGAGGATTGTCAGCATTGTTACCCTCATAAGATAGGTATGACGATCAGTTCCATGGTGCGTTATCGTCTCCAGAGTTGTTGTGGATCAAAGACGAAGAACAACGATGTGCTGACCATCTGGACGCTATATTGTGGATTGAGTTTAGGGTAATTGTATTGATTTGACTGCAGCGATGCATAGAATAACAATTCTTCTTGGCGCTGCGGCAATACGATGACAATTTTGCTCCAGGCGACGACAGCGATACCATCGTGTGTCTTTTTTTTTGCGCCCATGGATTTGGTATCATCACTCGCTCTCGCTGATCGTCATCATTCTCCGTTGTCTGCTGGGGCCGTTCGTGGCAGTCTGGATAGTCACAGAGCAAGCAACAGCCAGCGCCAACCATGAATGGCACTGGCGGTTGATGATTGGTGAACGCTGTTGCACAGGCGGATGCGATATGCTGTCTCCCCCAGCGGTTGTTGGATGAGTGATAGACGAGAAGCTGGTGGTGATCATCTGTACGGAAAGCGTCGGGGCAGATAGATGGGATGTTCTGAGCAATGAAACAATAGTGCCATACTAACGGATGAGGTAGTGTGGATGAGGCTGAGAGCTTGTTCCGATTTCCTCGCAAGCACAAACATTTTCGAATTGATGGCGCGTGCTCGTCCTCTCGTCACGATTGACTTGTGTTCGCGTGAGAGCAAAATGTGAGCCACTGCTCCGCGCCGAGAACTGGTGTCCATTTGCAAGAGAACTGCGCATCCCGATTCACAAGCCGAGCGACAAATCGCGCACACTCCACAATACATTCGTGACTTTCCGATACGACACGACACGACATGCCATGCTACTGATACCAGTACCATACGTATTGGATAGATTGATGAATGGATGGATGGAGCGAGCTGTGATCATCCCAAGGATACCGTATCGACACACTTGGCGACGAACCATAGTCCAAGCATTGGTACCATCGCAGGACATGGTGCAGATGGGTGGAGCAAACGCTGGTACGTGCAGCCACAAATTGCTACACACAACTGTGAAAGGGAATGGCACAAGTCACTGATTAGCTCATGGGCAGAAGTCAGCACTTTTGCCTTGGAGTCAGTCCATTTGTACCAGACAATGTTACCAGCATCATGGAGATTGCGTTGTACTTGGAGCAGAGCATTTGGGATCGATCATTCAAGAATCTCATTCCATTCGGCATGCTGCTTGGTGTCGGCGGCGATGGTGTCCAGGTAGCATTCTGTGTCTATGCCGCAGGTGCCCACCTTGTGCCTACTCTAGCAATCCACTGATTAGATTCTTATCATTGAACGATAGGTATGTTCGTACACTAGACAGTGTATGACAGCACCATCATACCCACTCTGGCTTGCGCAGGAGTTGTGCCGTGCCAACTCCTTGTTTGTCTTGGGTCCTTTGTATCCAATTTCTGGTTCCCCGATTTTCTCCCAAATCAATCTACTGAATTTTTAAATAGTGGTATACGATGTTGTTGCGTGGGTATGGCAATTGCAAACATTACTGCATTCATCCTTTGCACGATCCTCTCCGTTGGATGAACTCCATACCTTGATTTCAACGCTTCCGACATACCCACCCACCAATACAATGCATGCGATTCACCCTGTGCTATTTTTAGTTCGGCGCGTTGTGTTGCCGGATTCTCGTTTTCTCTCGTCTTATTTCTCACGATAAAGTTGCAACATCTTCCCCTTTCCGCTGCGTTCACGGACTCCATCGGTTTCGACAGCCACATGCCCGGACTGGTGTCGTCTTCTTCGTCTTGTCGTCTACTTTTTAGTCGTCCAATTTTATTTCGCAATTCCGCCTGGTGCTATTCCTATGCCAACAAAAGCATACCTATGTCGGGGATCCCGTGTTATTCTTCGCACTAACATTTTTGCGCCCTCACCTGAACGTTTCCATCACGCATTCTATCAGTTTCGACGTCTGGAGGGACGAACCACTCTCGTCCCCTCCGCCTCAGTGTTTACTTTGTAGTCGTCCAATTGTTATTTCGAAATTCCGTCTGGTGCTATGTCTATCCGACCAAATCCATACCCATGCAAATTCCTCTCCGTCGTCATGCACCTTCTGGAGGGCATCGTCAGTGTCATGCACGATTGGCGCGATTGAGGTGAGTCTATGCCATTCCAGTTGCATCAACCATTCGTATTGCGCAATAATGCACGGTGTCCGGCTGATGGGAAAGGGAAGGTTGTGCCTGAGCGATCTACACGCTCCGAATTGATGTTGCTCGCAATCCTCTTGCGAGGGCTGCGGACTCCGGCAGACTGTGTGTTGACTTTCAATTGCTCGCGGATCCGTGTGGTGTTGGCCTTTTCGAATTCCACCAATGGAAGGAGATGCACATGGAATTGATACAGATGGTTACGCAGGTTTGCGGATGACCCGAATGCTGGAGATGGTGCGGGGCATGATTTCCTACCGCTTGCCATCACGAGGCCAAAGACTCAAGCAACAGAATTGACGATCAGCGACGGCAGTGGACAAATTGCAGCGGCTCCCGAAATATGTGGAACCACGGACGCGTTCCTGCACCATTGTGAGCGCTGCGCTTTTGCGGTTCCATCATGGTTCGAAGATCGACTTGGCGTCGTCTACTTGTCTCATACTCGACAATAGACTGCATCCCTTGGTCGATGCCCGATCCAGTTTTGTTGTCTTGATCGAAAATGTGGGTGTGAAATTGGCGCACCTCGGTCGAATCTGATTGGATGGGAATCATCAATGGTTCAGTGTAACTGTCGTTTGTTGCTCACAAGGACAAACTACATTTAACAAACGAACAACGAAGAACCAAAGTATGTCCGAAAATCAAGAAAACGACACGACGAGATCACAAATGACAGATTCTCGGACCAGCCACCCAATCTCCGACGCACCAATCAAAAGCAACAAGCAGAACAGAATGTCCGCCCCCAGCAAACTCACATCACACATCACACATCGCACACCCAACAACTGTACTCTTGCCCATTCACTGCGGATACTTCAATCGTCGCATCTGAGACGATCGGCGCCGACAGCCAACACAACTCCAAATGGCAGCCAACGAAGAACAGATCGATTGTATTCAACCGTGTTGCGTTCGGCCACCAGGGACGTAATCATGATACACACGCGATCGTCTCTCACGATGCCAATGCAAATGATGAGAAATTGAGGCTACAACCGATGAGAATAAAAGAAAAAATCAATAGAGAATGAATGGACAGACGGATTGATCTCGCACTCGTTGCTCTCTCTCTCTCTTGCACTTGCTCTCTCGTTGTGTTGGTGCTGCATCACACTCACTCATTCGCCAAAATAAAAATCGCAAACAGTTGCACATCCATTCTCCAATCACAACCACGTATGCACCAATGAGCGACCGTTGAGCTGTTGCCGCCGATCTCCGCACAAACACAGCGCTCATGCTGTTGTGAACAAATAGGCATGTGCTGCTTTGGCTTGTTGAGTGTTGTTGTTGCTGTCTGCTGCATTCTCCTATCTGCAATGTCAGCACAACACTCAGTGCTCCCCAACATCGAGATCATTCAGAATCATCCGTGCCTTCCCCCCACTCGCATCGTCCGTCAGCCACCATCGTTATCGCATCATGACCCGTCCACGCGAGGATTCGAGCATCGATCCCAATCCATCCCAATCAAAGGTGCAACGTCAAACAGCAACTGCTGGCACATCCATCCATCACCAACCACCTCATGGGCACTACGCATCGTACCAATACTCTGCACCTGTCGGACCAAACCACAATGGCAGCGTTCACAGTCCTCCTCTCCCCATGGTTGCGAATCATCATGTCCCTCCCAATGCACAACATCCTTCCTTTTGCATCCCCAGCTACATTGGTACAGGCGTGGGTGGTCTATCATACTCGACATTCCACCCCAACAACAGCATGGCGACTCCCACTTCCAACTACATGGGTCCCAACCGCTTTGGTATCATGCCTTGCAAGCAATGTCTGACCCTGTTCTGCAGTCACTGCAGTAGGCCACCATTTTGCCCAAACTGTGCATCATCCATCCGCGGAGATGTACATCATGCAGGTATGAACACCTTTGTACCGCAGGCCAACTCGTTCTCTGTTGGGATTCGTGGTCAAGCTGCTGTGCCCACACGTCCCAAGCGCAAATCATCAGCAACCAGACGCAGGTCGCCACATCAGCAGGCAGGAGATGATGTGCTTGCGCAACGAGATGTTGCTGTGTCCATGGACGAACGCGAGTCAGATTCTGCAAGTACGAACAGTGCCGATGACACCGATGTCGAGTATGTTCCAGAAGCAGAGGATGCTGTAAATAGAAAAGGACTACTCACATCTATCTTCAAATCAGCAGGCATTGGCATTCGAGCAATTTCGAAATTCCCTGTGAGTGGATTCAGAAGCATCCCACCAAGGGGAGCCAAGCATCGCTGGAGTGTCATCAAACGAATCTGGAAAGAGCTGTGTAATGGAACATCCGAACATGCAATCTTCCCTGGCACGAAACCCCCACCTCAACTTTGGGAAGCCATGACCTTCGTGCGACATCGCAAACAGCTCCCTCCTGTGTTGCTGGAGCAGACTCTCTGTCATTTAGCCTTCTGGGGGAATAGGGACCTGTCACTGACTGCTCGTGCGGTTTTGGCAATGACCTGTGACTCCAGGCGCTGCACCCGAATCCTGGCCGCGCACTACGGTAGCTTGTCGAAAGGAGACAAGGCGAAGGTCGCACTGGGACGCCGAACCATGTCTCGTGCAGCACACAGGAGACTGTCGCACGCTGGTGGTGCGATCCTTGCCGGAGGCCAGTTCCCACACGCAGACTACAAGTACCGTGTCAAGGAATCTAGTCTCCAGGGCGTGATCTCGTTTCTCACCTCCATGTCCCAGTACCGGCCAGGCATCACAAGGAGCGTGAAGTTGGCTGGTGTTCTGTTCCCAGACCTGCCTATCTTCATTCGCGGATCAACACCTGATGCAGAACTCTTTGCGAAGTACAAGAACACAACAGATGACCCTGTCGGCAGGCCTGCCTTCATGAGTATCCTGACATTGCTCACACGACGTGGCAAGTGTCAAACTGGCCTGTCCTCCTTCTACACAGATACTTTGACTGTATTCATGCACTTCCAAAACATGATCAGGAGAGTCATGGAACTGCTTCGGACTCAGAACAAGGAACATCAAGACAAAGAGCTCGTGTCTGAACTTCTCAACGAGGCACAGGCCATCATCACGGACAGTGATTCTGTTCTTTCATTTGCGAAATGGGAATATGCGAACAAGCACATCCAGGTGAAGTCAACCACGGATAATCTACATTCTGCAGAGTTCGCTCTGACAAATGGCTCCCTCCCGTTTGTGAACCAAGCATGCAAGCAATGCGCAGATGTCATGACATTCTTCCCAATTCGCGTTCGCGACTTCATGCGAACTGCCACCAGCAACATCACTGGCAACACGTTCGAATTGGATCGCATGGCTGCAGCAATTAACCTGTGCAATGACGCGCTGCGCCAGTACATGGCCCACCAAGTGAGACGAAAGGTACAAGCGCAGAAGATCAAGGAGGAAAAGGAGCGCCTCAAGGACCACCCAGATCGCATCATTGCTGTGCTCGATCACAAGCAACGCATCCTCCCAACGGAGAATCAGGAAGCTCAGAAAGCGTTCTTTGGCAAGAATGGAATGTCTCTCCTTGGTGTCATGACAATCCAATACAAGAATGGCAAGTTCGAGTATCGATTCATTGACATGGTGATGAAGGGGCGGAACAAGCAGGATCACGTCCAAGTTGCTGGCGCCATCAAGATTCTACATTCTACCGTGCTTCCGAAGCTCCACAAGGGGGTCAAAGAGGTTGTATTCCAGAGTGACAATGCCAGTTGCTTCGCGAGTCCGGCACTGATGAGGTACATGCATGGACTGAACCAAGGAGAGGTTGAAGTTGAATACAAGATGCCAGAGAAGAAGAAGAAGCGGAAGACAACGGCCAAGAACAAGGGCAAGCACAAGGACAAGGCTAAATCTCCGCCTGCCCCCCAAATCAACACCGAACAGTCATCTTATCATGACGCGAAGGCTGCATCATCCACGAAGGCCAAAGCACAGCAAGACACCGGAACCCGCCCTCCCAAACCACAACTCCAAATCATCCAATGGCTGTACACCGAGGCACAAGCTGGCAAGAGCGCTTTGGACGGACACTTCGGTTTCGTCTCCCGTCAACTCAGGTTGTATGTGGATAGTGCCAGGGATGCAAAGATTGCCACCGAAGGCGATATTTTCAAAGTGCTACAAGCTGCCAACATCAAGGGGACAGCGACGCTTCTGTTGGATCTGAGCAGATTGGGACATGCCATCATCTGTGGTGTGGACGGAAAGGAAAAATCATTCGCGACCAACCGAGTTTCCGTTCGCGCCACCCATCAAATTGATCTGATCGATGACAAAATCCAGGTCACAGCATCATCAGGATTGACGCATCCAGAGACTATCACTCAGGGCAAGATCGACAAGTTTGACATTCTCCACCTCGATGTCACTTGCAATGATGAGGACATCACAAGGGTATTGTTTTTCAATGCAACCCTCAATGCAAGGCCCAACGGGAACGCGAGTCATCATTCATTCCTTGGGGATCTGATGTTTGTCGCACTCCGTGTCGGCGGGCATAGGATAACTCCAGACATATATTAGCTCTTATTACGAGTATACTAAACGCACGAGGTACTATGTCCATTGTTCGAGATACAATCGCAAACATGATAATTCGAATGTGCCGTTTGTAACGTTCTCAATACTGGTTCTTGACGCCTTGGCGCACTTTGTGTCTCGCGACTGGGGAGAAATTCTGAAATGAGCGAGCAGAGAAATGTCGTCGACTCGCTTTTCGACACTCTTGTGAGTTTCCCCCAAAGTGGTCTTGTCGCCCCCGAACCAGGAAGTTTGCTTGTTGTCCATTCGTCCCAACACCCGCGCACAATTCGGCGCCGTGCGTCACACAAACGTCCCAACACGCAACACCCAAATCAGGCACACAAAAAAATCGTCAACACGTTTCTGATGCGTCAGTCACGACACAAACTGACGAACCTGTTTTCAGCCAAGGCATTTGCATCTCACATCACGCATTGTGTTACATAGAGGCTCAAAACGTCCAAATGTCGATATGACATCCGAGCAGACAAGAGGGTGCATTGTCGTAGTGAGGCTTCACAAGTGTAGTTCAGCTCTGTCATCCTGCAAACGCAAAAAACCGCAACAAACGTTCGTTCCAATCGACATGGCATTGAAATGAAGCGTATTTCAGCATGCATGGGACACGGAGTAAACAGAACCGGCACTCAAGCTTCCAAAGATGCGCATCCTCCACCTAAGGAATCATATTATTTCGTGACAGATAGTGTTCCGACCCCGTACGCATAGGCTTTGTCAACAAAATCAACAAAGCACAACAGCAACGCGTTGGTGGGCCAATCGAGGGTGTCCAAACGGCGTGTGAAGATGACTATGCAGGTGAAAACGGTTCCATTCTAGCGAAAATGAACGTAGTCATTGTGTATGAACGTAAGTGTATGCTACGGCACACACAGCACAATGGATCGACTGTTCATGCATGTCAACGTCGATTCCAATCCATTCACACACTACTACCACTCCAACCACACCCCAGAGAGTGTGGACACGAAGTATGAAGCCTCCACTGTATCTGGAAGGTATTCAAATGTGATGAACACGATATCACATCGTTGTGTGAGTGTGACTGTATGCTACGGCACACATGGCACAGTAGATCGACTGTTCATGCATGTCAACGTCGATTCCAATCCGTTCACGCACTACTACCACTCCAACCACACCCCAGAGAGTGTGGACACGAAGTATGAAGCCTCCACTGTATCTGGAAGGCATTCAAATGGGATGGACACGATATCACATCATTGTGTGAGTGTGACTGTATGCTACAGCACACACGGCACAGTAGATCGACTGTTCATGCATGTCAACGTCGATTCCAATCCGTTCACGCACTACTACCACTCCAACCACACCCCAGAGAGTGTGGACACGAAGTATGAAGCCTCCACTGTATCTGGAAGGCATTCAAATGGGATGGACACGATATCACATCATTGTGTGAGTGTGACTGTATGCTACAGCACACACAGCACAGTAGATCGACTGTTCATGCATGTCAACGTCGATTCCAATCCGTTCACGCACTACTACCACTCCAACCACACCCCAGAGAGTGTGGACACGAAGTATGAAGCCTCCACTGTATCTGGAAGGTATTCAAATGTGATGAACACGATATTACATCATTGTGTGAGTGTGACTGTATGTTATGGCACACACGGCACAGTAGATCGACTGTTCATGCATGTCAACGTCGATTCCAATCCGTTCACGCACTACTATCACTCCAATCACACAGTCCCGTGACTCTTCCACCGTTGAAGACGTACGTAGGACCAGTACAAAAAACTTTACGTAGAACCTGTAGAATCACTACCAGAGCAAAATCTTTGACAATGGTGCGCACAGACGCACAAAACAACACTGGCAAAGCCAACCAGACGCCTCGCAAGCAAGTGACAATGGCACAGGGACGTTCAGGACGCGGCGGTCGTCAGGCCCGTGGCAAAGGCGCAAGTGGAGGAGGACGAGGAGGCAAGAGACAGAGCAGAGACTCTCCGCCCAAAAAGACACAAAAAACCACACCTCCGGCGAACGCGAACCGTTGGATTTGGAGTCATCACCACGAGAGAAACTGGGGAGACATCCTGCGCGAGCGCAACCTGTTCACCCGAGGATCCGACCCGTTCACCGCGGTGTCCGGAGCCGAGGGATCCCTAGATGAGACCATCGCATTCGTCAAAGAGATGAGAGAGGACCTTGCCGGAGGGGCGTCGCTGGAGCAGTGGAAGAAGCTATTCGAAGATGCGTACGACAACAAACTCCCAGCGGATTCCAACCTCACAGTGGTGCAAGTCATGGTGCGCTTGATAGCGACGTCGAACATTTTCTCTTCGTCGATGTGGAAGCTCGGTCAGATCAGAGCAACCCACGAGACAGCGGCATGGATTGCGGCGCGCACGGTGTTCATGGAGGTCAAAGGTATTCACCTGGACAAAGACGACGACACAGAAGAGACCCAAGCAACGTCTCCAAACCCATCCTCGAAAAAGAAATCTCGCAAGCCCAGACACAAAGTGGTCGCATACCCAAGGAAGCAGCCACAGGCCAGGGAGCTTATCAGCGTGAACGATGCGCTCAGCGACTTCCACAAGACCTTTTTCGACATCCGACTACCTATGTCCAGAGAGGGCAGTGAAACCCCGCTGGTACAATTGATGGCTGGTCTCAACGCGCTACGAGCATTCATCTTCAGAGCGGATTCCAAGGCACAGATCTTGGCGTGGCGCAAGAGCAAGGAGCTCCGCCCGTGGACTGTGGCGGACGTGGAGTGGACCAACCGCGAATCACTAAAACAGTTCGTGGAGAGCCTGTACGCCAGAACCGGCTTCATGACCTACACCCGTATCTGGGTGGCGCACAAGCAGGACTTGGACGTCTTTGAAGACGACGGGTCGCTCGCCTCTGCTGCGATCTCGTTCAAGAAATCACAGATTCAAGAGCACAACATTGTGACAGCCGGGTGGCTTTTCGGTAGCCACAGTTCGATGAACACCGACGACATGGCGGAGGTCATCAACGAGAACGAGCTGGTGAAGAACCATTGCGTCGTTCAGCTCCGCATCCGCGAAATCCAACTCGTGAAGCGCCGAGGAAGACGTCCTGACACGGATGACTTCCGCAACAGGCCCCGAGCCACGCACATCCTGTGCGGGGAGTCGAAGTCCAGAGAGTGCCGCTTGGCGATGAAAGAAATGTTTAACAACAGAGCAGACACCGTTCGCCTGTTGGGAAAACAGATGAGATTCATGCCGGACGCCCTGGATCAACGCTTCCACCACCCACCCTCGGAACTGGCGAACCTGAGCTCGATGGTTTCTCACCAAGTCGCGTTCGAGAAGAAGATGGTAACGCAAGGAGTATACTCCATCATGCAGCTGGATGTGGAGGTACCAATCTGGAATCTCACACTTCGCGAAGTCATCATGAACCTGCGATCCTTCGACAACCCGGACTACACCCTCTTCGTATCGGTCGATACGGACAAGATGGATCGAAACAGAACGACATTTGTCTTCCATCCGAAACGACAGGTGGAGGCACGGGAGCTGATCTCGAAGTTGCCCTTCTTTTGCAGCAAGAAACTGGACCACAAATGCCAGGGCTGGTTCACACCGGAAGCCTGGGCCCAGAATGAGTTCTACGAAGTGGACTGGGAAACCGGCTTGGTCAGGAGCAAAGAAGAGCTTGAGATGGGCCAATTGGCTCAGGCAGGAGCTCACTTTCTGGACCTGGATGAGGAGGAGATGATTGGCCTCACTGCGGCAGACGTCGGATGGGAAGGATACGTCGACGAGCACGGAAACATGAAACCGGTACCGTTGTTGAAGTTTGAAGTGGAAATGGCCACAAATCCAAGAACACAGAACGGCGACAACGGCACGGTGGCAACCTTCGCGACAGTCACAGTCGCCCAACAGTCGGCGCACATCGGATCGGCCATCACGAGCACGGCGAGGAACAAATCAGCGAACCCCCATCGCTTTGCAACGGATCCATCGGCAAAGACGGATTTCGACGTGGACAACCCAGGCGTAAGCATCCCTGAAGGAGACGAGAGCGACACCGACGAGGCAGGCTCCCCAGCAGGGGAGAGCGCGAAGGAAGGAGACAGCGGAGAGAGCACGAGCGAGGACGAGGGCAAAGAGGAGGAAGTCGAAAGCGACGAAGACATCAACATGAGTGACCCAATGGAAACCGAAACTACCACGAACATCGGCGAAACAGCCGCCCAGCAAGAGTAAAAAAAACACACGTACACACACACACGACGAGACAAGACAGATACAGCCAACAGGGTAACAACACTCAGCAAATTCACAAGGTGAACCAGACAGGGCGACGCAGTAAGCAACAAGCCAAGGCCTACGCGACAGAGACGACGCGACACAGACGACACGACACAGACAACACGACAAAGACAACGACACAGACAACACGATACAGAACAATACAAGATAGCACAAAAAGGCAGAGACAGAGACAGAGACAACAAGAGGCAGAGGCACAACACCAAAAGCAACCAAGACACCCGGCGGCTACGGAACATTCACAACACGCCGCCACGGTCAATTGCCAACAAGGGAGCACGAAAATAAAATAGGACGCGCGTCCCAACGTGACACCCACGACTACACAGCCATACCACAGCTTCCACAGAGTAGCGAACGGAGACGATGGCGGACCAAGACAACCCACCGAACGCGAGTAGGCTAAACGATGCTTGCGGAGATGCGATGGAAAGCAAAACAACAGCGACGATTCGCATTGTGTTCCAGAACGCAGCTCAAATTCCCATTCACGCCTACCAGCAGAAGAATGAAGAGATCTTCGAATTCATAAAGACGAGCGATCTCGACATTCTGTGCCTGGCAGAAACGAACCTACGGTGGGATCACGTCCGACCCCAGGACCAATGGTCGGAACGAACCCGGCGCCAGCTGCCAAGATCAAAACATGTCTTCGCATACAACACACACGACGACCGACGAGATCCCAGGATGTATGGGGGTGCAGGAGTGGTAGTGACAGCCCAAATCGCCGCACGCACATTCAAGAGCGGGATTGACGAGAGTGGGATGGGAAGATGGTGCTGGACGCTCACGGAAGGAAAAAGCGACAAAAGGCTACGGGTCATCGCCGCATACAGGCCTTGCCGATCGACGGAAGGGACGAACACAGTTTGGTCCCAACAGGTGCGAGCGCTGACATCGGCCGGTAGAGACGAAGACCCACACGAAGCATGGATCAAGGATATCGCGAACGAAATAAGGACCTGGAAGGCCGCAGGCGAATCCATCATCCTGGGAGTGGACCTCAACGACAGCGCCATGGATAGCTGAACTCTCCACCAGTTGGAGGCCGTGGGAATGAAGAATGCGGTACGAAACAGGATTGGGGAGCTTGCACAGCAGGCAACGCAGCAACGAAACAACAACAATGTCCCCATCGATGCGATCTTCGCGTCCGAAGGAGTACTCCTCGAAAAGGCAGGCTATCTGGGCTTTGGGATGGCGATACCGTCGGACCACAGAGCGGTCTGGGTGGACATCGACTTTGCACAGGTGCTCGGGTCAGGCATCCAGCCCATCAGGAAGCCACAGCCAAGGCGCCTGGTCCTCAGCGCTCCACGAGTGACCCAGAAGTACAACGATATGCTGCTAGAGGAATACGGCAAGCACAATATACTGGACAGAGTGAGAAGCGTGTGGCTGGAAGCGAAAGCGCAGGGGTGGAGCATGACTAATCTCCAACGGACCAAATACGACAAGCTGATGAACCAGACCTACGAGATTCGACGATACGCAGAGAAGAAGTGTCGCAAGCTGAAGATGGGAGCCGTGGCGTGGTCACCAGAGCTGCAGCACGCGAGGAACGTGATCAAGTACTGGTCCCTGGAAGTGAAACATTTATCCGGCGTGAAAGTCAGCTCGTCCTTACGATTGCGCACCAGGAAACTGGTAGGGCTGTCGGCAGGAGAGTCGCTGGATCAAGCGAAGCAAAGCAGGACCGAGGCCTACGCCTCATACTACGAGCAGAGGAAGGAACACCAACGAGCTCGGAAAGACCACTTGGTGGAGATAGCACGACAGCGTCACGACGCCCACGATCAGGAATACGAGGCGGCGCTGCAGATGCTCATGAACCGGGAACGACAGCGCGAGCAAGCAGGTCGCCTACGAGCCATCTTCGGTCAAGACAAATCGATGACAACGAAGGTGCTGTTCACCGACGACATGGGAGAAGTGCACGAGTGCACGGAGCAGCACGACATCGTGACCGCATGCATCCGTGAGAACAAGCAACGCTTCTCACAAGCCAACCGTACCCCGTGCATGACGGGCAGAGACAAGAAAATCATGGACCGAATCTGGAGACCAGAGTTGGAGTCCCAGCTTATCAACGCGGAAGGCACCTCGCCCGAGGAGCTGGATCCGATGATAAGGCTCCTCCTTGAATCGCTACAACCCATTGCCCAGGACGTGACAGAACTGTCAACTGAAGAACACCAGAAGGCATGGAAGAAGCAAACCGAGCTCACCAACTCAGAGCCGAGCACTCCACACTTTGGCCACTACAAGGCCTCGATGATGGTAGAGAGTCTGGCACAAGCAGACGCGATGTTACGAGACATCCCTTACCAAACAGGCCACTCTCCGAAACCGTGGCAACGTATCACGGACGTTGAAATTCTGAAGAAAGCGCAGGTGTTTAACATCGAGAAAATGCGGACGATCCAGCTCATGGATGCCCAGTTTAACTTGAACAACAAAAGGCTGGGTAAGCAGATGATGAAAACAGCCGAGGCAGCAGGATGGTTGTCAGGATTTCAATTCGGAAGCAGGAAGTGCAGATCGGCGATAAGCGCCGCCCTGAATAAAAGGATGAGCATCGACTTGGGATTCCAGCGGAAGGTTGCCATTGCGTTCTGTTCGAACGACGCCAAATCATGTTATGACAGGATCGTTCCGAACTTCGCAGCTACCGCCATGATGGCGGCAGGCGCGAACGGAGCCGCCACTTGGAGCATGTTCAAGACGCTGCGCGACGCGGAGCATCACATCAGTACAGCGTACGGGGTGTCGGTGCGAACCTACAGTCGAGGACCTGACTGCGACATGCATGGCATAGGTCAAGGCAACGGTGCAGGCCCGGCGATATGGGCAGTCATCAGCTCGGTGATGTTCAACGCCATGGAAGCTCTGGGGCACGCATCCATCCTCCCCACGCCCGACGGCGAGGCGATCACAATGCTGGGATCAGCGTTCGTGGATGACACAGACTTGGTCCGGCTGGAGACGGTCGACAACGAAGGGTCAGACACTGAAAGCTTCAAACGCATGGTGCAGGACTGGAGTCGCCTACTGAGAGTCACAGGCGGAGCACTGGTTCCGGCCAAGTCGGCCTGGTGGGCCATCCAGCCTGCATTTGTCGGCAGCGACTGGTCTTGGGACAATGTGGACACACCGATCGATATTCGGATCGAGGACGGCAACGGAGAGCAGGCAGCGATACCCTTCAGAACGATGGAGCAACCGTTGTTCACACTGGGGGTATTCATCGACTTCGACGGTGATCAAGAGCAACAGATGCAAAGGCTGCGTGCGAAGGCTGAAGACTTCGGTGGACGTATGCGGACAGCGCAAATTTCTCCGGAAGACGCACGGTCGGCGCTTTCTCTACGCTTTATGAAGACGGTCGAGTATTCATTACCAATGACCCAGCTCTCCCAACAACAGTGGAGATGGGTCATGGCGCCGGCGCTCCTGGCAGCGCTGCCAAAAATGGGTGTGTCAAGGACTTTCCCTCGAGACCTGGTCTACAGCCCGGCGTCGCTCGGAGGATTGGGAATCATCAACCCTGTCAACGCGCAGTTGGTTTCGCAAATGCAGCTGGCATTCGATGAAGTGCATCGAGGAACTCAAACCGGCGAAATGATCAAGTGTTCCATCCGGGCCCTCAAGGAGGAGTTAGGGCTCGGCAAGTCCCTGTTTCAGTACCCGTTTGACAGCATAGGCCACTGTGCCACCAGATGCTGGGTGACGGGGTTATGGAAGCAGCTACAAGACACGAGCATTGCGATTCATGAGACGACGCACACCCCGGAAATCCAACGAGTGGGCGATCGATTCCTCATGGACATCTGGTTGCAACAACGCATCAAAGGCGCACAACTGCTCCACTTGAACATGGTCCGACAGAAGCTCGGAGTGTTGCGAATGTCGGATGTGGTGTCCGCTGACGGCACCAGGATTCTGGCAGGCGCCCACGACGGCACCCTGAGTTCGAACGCCACCAGACACTGGGCAAAGCAGCCCAACCGGCTTCCAAGTGGTTGGTGGAAAGAATGGCAGCGCTGGTGCAAGTCTATGTGCTTCCACGGGCTGCTTCTGCACGAACCGCTGGGCAGGTGGTATAGGGACGACGGGACCTGGAGATGGTGGAAGTTCCCTTACAGCAATATTATCCTGGACACGGCATCCCAGCCTATTCGAAGGTATCTGCCACAGCGACGACGATGGACGCGCAGACAGCCCTACGTCAGCCGTGGTACGGTACCAGGGCTCCCAGAGGGCGCCAAGAGGGTGTCAGTGATCATTACGGACACTGGGTTGACATGGGACGGGCACTTAGGATTGACGCAGGCGGCCGAGGAGCCACCAGAGCCATACGAACCCATCGAGAATCTCCATGGAGAGTTGCGATGGCGAGACGCAGTGCAAGCGGCGCGCGAAGGACGTCTGCTCGTTGTGAGCGACGGTTCCTTCAAGGATTCCAGGGGCACGTCTGCCTCCATATTCTTCGATGCGGAATCGCGCGCTCGACTGCAATGCCAGACGTTCGTGCCGGGGCCCGCCGAGGTCCAAAGCGCCTACAGAAGCGAGCTGGCTGGCATATGGGCGTCACTTTCAGTGATCGTCTTGATGCAAGACCTGGACTCGACGTGTGAAATCACTATAGCTCTGGACGGCAAGCAAGCCATGCTGCAGGCCCAAGAAGACGGGCTTCGCCCTGGGCAACGGGACTGGGACATTCTTACCGAGATCCGTTCACTACGCCACGAAATCCAAGCGACCCTGAAGTGGGAGTGGGTGAAAGGCCACCAAGACGACACCGGGAAGAAGCTGACGACACTGGAGCAGCTCAACGTTGTGGCCGATGAACAGGCCAAATTGTTCTGGACCGACACGGTGGATCGAAGGCTGGTGAAGCGCTGGAAAACTGACACGGATAGATGGCGCTTGCGCCTACGCAATGCGGATTATTCGCACGTCGACGCGAGAGAACTGCACGAACTTCTGCAATCGGCGACAGCTGCGATCTATTGGTCATCGAAGTTCCAATGGGACGAAGCTCAGCTGACCCAAGTGGACTGGCATACGTACAAAAAGGCTCGGTCGTCGAAGAAGAACAAAGAGATGACGCGGTTCATATCGAAGTGGTCTTCAGGCTTCGTCGGGGTGAACAAGAAGCTGCACCAGATGGGTCAGAAGGACTCACCAAAGTGCCAATTTTGTACGCAGGACGAGACAACAATTCACGTCTTGCAGTGCAGCGAGCATCAGGAGGCGTGGCAGGAAGCCACGACAGCGCTCTTGGATCGAATGGTACGCATCGGTACCTGCCCTAGGTTGGTCAGCAACATGCGAGTGGGGTTGGTCAAATGGAGACGCAATCGGAACAACGAGGGGGCGCAAAGCCACGTTGGGTGGTACCCTCTCCTCGTCGGATTCGTCCACCGGGACTGGAGGCGACAACAGAAACTGTGGATGCAGACCCACGAGTGTCAGTACCCGGATGCCGAAGCTTGGGCACGCGAGATGGTGCGTTGGATATGGAAGGTTCCATGGGCGGTGTGGAATGCTCGAAACGCGAAGGTACACGAGAGCGATCAGCACCCGACGACAAAGGACCTGCGCCAGCAGGTGCGACGGATGCTCCAGAGCAACAGTCGGGATATGAACGAGTCAGAACTCCACCTCCTCCGGGACGGCAGAAACATCGAGTATGGCACGGAAGCGCAAATGAGACAGTGGGTTGGCGCTATGACGGCGGTACAGGCGGTAGTGAAGGCTAGGCGAAGGACACGGTCGATGCAAGCAGAACGGCAGACCATGGCAGCCTGGTTAGGATTAGTATGAGTGGCGGCACTTGACAGCTCACTCAAAGCCGTGCCCTACGGGGCCGGTGGCGGCGAGGGTAAAGCCTCGAGGCACATCTATGATGTAATCACTGAGTTATTTATTTATTTATCACTCCAATCACACCCCAGAGAGTGTGGACACGAAGTGTGGGGCCTCCAATCCATTTGGAAGGCATTCAAATGGGATGAACACGATATCACATCATTGTGTGAGTGTGACTGTATGCTACGGCACACACGGCACAGTAGATCGGCTGTTCATGCATGTCAACGTCGATCCCAATCCATTCACGCACTACTACCACTCCAACCACACCCCAGAGAGTGTGGACACGAAGTATGAAGCCTCCACTGTATCTGGAAGGCATTCAAATGGGATGAACACGATATCACATCGTTGTGTGAGTGTGACTGTATGCTACGGCACACATGGCACAGTAGATCGACTGTTCATGCATGTCAACGTCGATTCCAATCCGTTCACGCACTACTATCACTCCAATCACACCCCAGAGAGTGTGGACACGAAGTGTGGGGCCTCCACTGTATCTGGAAGGCATTCAAATGGGATGGACACGATATCACATCATTGTGTGAGTGTGACTGTATGCTACGGCACACACGGCACAGTAGATCGGCTGTTCATGCATGTCAACGTCGATTCCAATCCATTCACGCACTACTATCACTCCAACCACACCCCAGAGAGTGTGGACACGAAGTATGAAGCCTCCACTGTATCTGGAAGGTATTCAAATGTGATGGACACGATATTACATCATTGTGTGAGTGTGACTGTATGTTATGGCACACACAGCACAGTAAATCGACTGTTCATGCATGTCAACGTCGATTCCAATCCATTCACGGACTACTGCTACTCCAAGGACATCGCGACGGATTTTACCGTCAGATGCAAAATTGTGGTGCTTTGTGCATGGACTTCATTTGGTGGGTTCGGACGACCATCAGTCTCATTGAGTCAAGGTTCATTCCCATACTCTCCCATTCTTCCCACCTTGTGCAAATGCCATCAACAACATGGATGAATGCCTCGCACGAATTGACCGTTCCGTGCCAATTGCAACGGAACGGTTGTGATGAGTTAGGATTCGTGCGTAGGCGTCGCGAATCGGTGGAGAATGCCTCGTGAATCTGCCGGCTTCGGGATAGCCGTGTGATGCAGTTCAAGAGAGGTGTGCTGTTTGAATAGTTATAACTTGTAACGATGAGAAGTAGAGTGCTTTGTAGCTAATCCTAGTCCGTTATTATGAGTTAGCTTATTGGTGTTAGTAGGGTGAAGAAACGATGCCACACAACTTGGCGAGACCCTGCACTGATGCACTTGATTCAGTGCAACAGAGTAGACAGTCAATACAGTACCTTGCTCTCCGCACATGTAGTTACACTGCAGTGTAGGTCATGACAATCAGTGGTGACGGTCATGAAGCAGTGGCTGTGGCTGAAGCTGACACTCGGATTCCATTGCTTGAGTTGAAGCAAGTTGGATACGCATGCTGAGACCACGGTGGTAGTGTGGTGGTCATCAGCAATGAAGGAATCGAGATAAGTTTTAGTAAGGAGGATCTGAAGAGCATATAGTTCCCAGGTGGGGTGTGAGTCAGGTCGGTCAGGTTTGAGTCATGATGGATTCGTGAATGGAGGAGAGAAAGGAGGAGAAAAAGGTTTGGTGGTCAATCAAGTCGGAAGATTTCGCGCCAAAACAGGAATTTCTCCCATCGGGTTGATACCGTGTTCGGTACTAGTCTGTCCCTCATTGAATCTCAACTCTCCCTCTCAGTGTTGGGTCGTGATTGGAGTTGTGGTATCGATGAAAACTTCATCCTTCGTTGTTGTTTGTTGTTGTTGGTTATTACCAACCCATGATCTTGAATCGCAGGTATTCGAAGACTGCGATGGACAGTCCTTTGGTGAAGATGTCGGCCAGTTGCTCCGGTGTTGCGATGTGCTGGATGTAGATGAACCCTGCCTTGACCCAGTACCAAAAGAAGTGCCACTTAGTCAGGAAGTGCTTGGTGCGCGCGGTTGGTTGATGATTGGTAGCAAGGGAAATGCAGGCTTGGTTGTCCTCAAACACCGTGCACTGGAGGTTGGTGTGCAGTGGCATGGTGGTGCCGGCATTGTTGATGACTTGGCGGATGAGCTGTTGAATGGGAATCAGCGTGCGCATTGCGAGAGAGAGAGCGGCGTACTCGGACTCCATCGTAGATAGAGCAATCTCAGTTTGGAGTTTGGACTTCCAAATGAGGGGGCACCCTCCCAGCGTAATGAGGTAGCCAGTGCGCGACTTGACTGAGACGGGGTCCTTGCTGTCTTCTCGTCCGTAGAGTCCTGCGAAGTCTGCATCCACGTAGCACTTGAGATCAAGCTGCCCGGTGGGACGCACGATGGTACCCTTGTCCTCAGTGTGCTTGAGATAGCGCATGATGCGCTTGACGGCCTTGGCGTGTGAGCGGCGAGGGTCACTTCCGAAGCGAGCGACTTGGGAGACTGCGAATGCCAGGTCGGGGCGAGTGTTGGTCGTGAGATACAACAGCATGCCGACGACGGAGCGGTAGTTCCATGGTTCGTTCATGGGAGGCTCATGCTTGCATTGTCCCAGTGCGAGCTGCGTAGTTGGTACGGGGCACGGACTGCAGTTCGTCATCTTCGTAGTGGCGAGGATCTTCTTGATTAGTCCTGGTTGGCGGAGATGGACCGTGTCTGCTTTTGGATCACGGCTGAGCTCGATTCCCAGGAACTCGGTGAAGCTTCCTTCTTGGGTGAGCTCAAAGCCGAGGTCGCGCATTGATTTGATGAAGTCGTCGGCGGCTTGCTTGGTCTTGGAGGCGATGCCCGCATCGTCAACGTAGAGGACGATCATGATGTCCTTCTTGATGAACAAGCACTGCTCTTGGTCGCAGGCCTTGAAGCCGATCGTAGTGAGGGCTCGGATGAGGTGTTCATACCAGAGGCGAGGAGCAATCGTCAAGCCGTACAGGCTCTTGCGGAGCTTGAGGCAGGTGTCGGGACCCTTCGTTGATTTGAATCCACGAGGGAGATGAAGGTAGACTGGCTTGTGGATGGATGCTTGCACGAAAGCGTTCGTGAAGTCGATGGACGTTGTTGTCCAACCCATGACGATGGAAGTGCTGAGGAAGATGCGGACGGATGACCATGCGACGACTGGTGCGTAGGTGGAGGAGTCCTCTTGCATGAGGTCTCCACGGCAACACCAGCGTCCCTTGTATTTCTTGATGGTTCCGTCGGGGAGGCGCTTGCGGCGAAAGACCCAGGTTCCTGGAAAGATGCGATCGTTCTTGATGTCGATCTTCTTCACTTCCTCCCACGTGCCCTTTTCCGTGAGATCTCGAATCTCCTTTTCGGCGGCTTGCATCCACTCGTCTTTGTTGTCGTCGCGAATGGCTTCGTCGAAGGAGAGAGTATCCGGGTCGGTGTTGGATGCCTTGTACACCGAGGTGCGTTCGGCGATCTCCAAGTCGCCACCTGCGGCAAAGTAGCTGATCATGCGATTATCGACGTAGGTGGGGTAGTTTGTTGCATCCTTCTGTGGCTCGATGATTGCGACAGAGTAGGCATGCTGTTCGATGTTCGCCCATGTAGTTGGTGGAATGCACTTCGCTGTGTCGAGGATGAACGACGGGTTGATGTCGAGCGTGGATGACGAGTCGATGTCGAGCATGGATCCTTTGTTGGCGGAGCGAGTCGCTGGGGCCGAAGTGAGTGGCGCCGTGTTCGACTCAATCATGCCTTGGACGAATTGCTCAATCTCGT
This sequence comes from Craspedostauros australis, assembly GCA_026770025.1. Classification (NCBI taxonomy): domain Eukaryota; phylum Bacillariophyta; class Bacillariophyceae; order Mastogloiales; family Achnanthaceae; genus Craspedostauros; species Craspedostauros australis. Next base: position 249,937 of record JAMXDE010000063.1, on the reverse strand, counting down.
ATTCGCTTGGAAGTGGCCACGGTCCTGGTCGGATCGTCGTCACTTGGCGACGGAGTAGCTCGAATGCGAGACGGTAATGATGATTTTCGATCATCGCATTCCACACGGAGCGAGTCCTTTGGACGAACGCTTCTGCGTTGTACGCAGATTTGGGTGGAAGGTACCCTTGGTTCATCAAATGTTCGGGGTCTTGGTAGTACCATGGCCCTGATTTGGCCTTGGACATGAAGTCGAGAGCGTCGAAGTGGGGTTCCATCGTGCCAGTACTGATGAAGGTGCTCAGCTTCTCCACGAATTGCTCGACGGCGTGGTCAGTGGCCAGTCGGAGGAGGTCTTCGTTGAGAAAGACGCTGTTGAGGTCTTTCTCGAAATGGTCCTCCATGTCCGAGTGAAAGTTGTTGTACGTCTCCTGAAATGGAGTCGCTCCTTCCTCGGTCATGTTGTCGGGGTCCGGTTGCCACCAGTCAGCCATGTTGATGCTTGCTTCTTCTACTTCAGCCGCCTTTGGAGCGAACGTTGGGAGGACGACGTTGGTTGGCTGTGGATTCAAGGTGTTGAATCGACCTCGGAGTCTGCGCAACAAGTAGTGAGCGTCCACCTTGAATTGGTGTAGATCGATGGAGAGAGAGTCGCTACCTTTGCGTTGGAGAGGTTCGATTGTATGTAAGCAATCGACGATAGCTTGTGAGAATGTGATGATCGATGATGAGTCGGGGTGCAGTTCCCTGGGTGTTGCGGCCTGTTCGATCTCTTCCAAGGTAGCTACTGCAGGGCAGAAGTAGTAATCATCGGTGTCTTCGTCGTCCAGCCAGGCTGCTTTGCCTCCCATACGTGCGTACGTGAATCGCTTTGGTTGTTTGCGAATTCTCGTGCTTTGAGGTCTTTCTGGCGTTGGCTCAGACTTAGGTATCATGGGTGGCGTGGAGCTCGTCTGAATTGGCGTCGGAGCTGGAAGTGGTAATGGAGTTGCTAATTCCAATGTTGGTGATTCTCGGAGAGGTGAGCTCAATTGCGGTTGAAGTGTTCGCTGATCCGGTGACTCTATAGTAGAGTCAGGTACCGGGGACTCATCGGGAGCTCCCTCTGTCGAGGACATTTGCCTGTTGGCTCCCTCTGAAACTGGCATCGGAGGGGCGAGAGCTTCACTCATGAGATCGGGGATCTGTTGTGTCATTGGTTGCGACCCTTTCGCCAATACCTGTGGCGTTCTTTCACGGATGGTTTGTTGGTTTCGCGTATCAAAACTCGGTGGTGGAGTGTTATCGTCGTTGCGTTGTAACCGGTTGTGGTCTCGCGTGTCTGATGCGAAGATGTCGTCCTGCTCCATTGATTCCACATCGTCGTCATCGAATGGATATTGGAAGGTGGTGTCACCAAACATGCGAGTCCATTCTTCCGATTGATAGCTTGGAAGTTGCTTCAAGTCGGTAGCAATCGTTGCGAACCAGTCATCGAACACGACGTGGAACTGAGGGGTGATTGAACCTGTCCGTGGTGATAGGACTAGAGGTACGGTTGAAGCATGCTTCGTAGAGAGACCCATGTTCACGTATCTCTCTCCTCTTGGTTCCCATCGGGGTATCTTGCGTCCATCGGCCAGCGCTTTGTTAAGGACATAGACTGGACTGCCCCATACGTGCAGGTTATGAAGTTGCTTGAGGGGAAGACGGATGCGTGATAGAACATCGTAGGGTGTGAGACCGGTGGCGGGATTAGGCACGCGATTGTAGATGTACGCGGCGTGTACGACGGCCATTGGCCATAGTTGAGCATCAAACATCGTTGGCCAGTGGATGCTTTGATGCATCATCATGGTTCGGGCCATTGAGACAATTGTTCGAATGCTTCGCTCGGCTATTCCGTTGTGGTGATGTGCGCCGACACCTGCGAATCGATGGACTTGATGGAAGATTTCAAGGTGTTTGGAGTATTCGGGTGAGGTGAAGGTGGTGGCGTTGTCTGATAGATACGATCGTACGGGGACTCCAACATCACGACACATCAGTTCGAACCGTTCCTTGGCTTCGAGGGTGGCGTGCGTGGTTAGCGCTGCCACAGGTTCCACGTGAATGTATCCTGATGCGTGATCGACAAAGATGGCTCCGCCTTTGTACATTTCGTTTGGATCGCCTTTGCCTCGTCCTGAGAAGAGGCGTCCTGGCGTTCGACCGACGAAGTGGTCCACTGATACTTGTTGTCCAGGGAACAAGTGATCGGTGCGCAAAACTCCTTGTTTGTCACGGACGACATGTTGAGTTATTCCTGGGGAAGGGCGACGGTGCAGCTTTCCGAATTGGCATGCAGCGCAAAGCGGGAGGCTTGTGACCCTTGCCGCAGCTGTGTGCATCTTTCTAGACGATTCTGACCCGGTGAGAGTACCCGAACGCAGCAGGAACTTCACTCGACTGAAGGATAAATGTCCGAGACGATAGTGCCACCGAAGAAGTTCCTTTTGCGGTTGGGTGAGGTTCACGTTGTGGTCCGACACGGTGGAGACGATGGAAGTTAGTGCAGCTGGCACGTCATGGATGTTGTCGGCACTGTAGCCGACTGATGTTGGTAGCCTTGTGGACTTCTTGTAATTCGCTACGATTGCGTTGCGATCGTCGTTTCCCAGGATTCCGCTGAGTTTGCAGGAGGATTTGTTGAAAACGATCGTTTCGCCCTGATACTCTTCAAGGAGACTGGAAGTGCTGATTAGCTTGACCTTTGATTCGGGAACATGGAAAGCAGGCAGTCGCAATTTGCGAGGGCTTCCAGTTACATCAAGGACATACCATTCGACGGTTCCCAACGCATTCACTTGGATTTTCTTGAGGAATCCGTTGAGAAAGGTCGGTCTTGGTGGAGGACTTGGAGTAGAACTGAAATCGTTGAGGTCATTTGTCACAGAAATTGATGCTCCGCTGTCCCAAACGAGTTCGAATGGAGCATCGGGTGAGAGATAACTCTCAGCTTTAGCTGGAGATGCGAAAGCATTGCGATTGGAGAAGAAGGAGGCTAGACCTTGCAGAGTGAGTAGTGCGGGCATGTCATTGTCACATTGTTGCTTTTGACTTCGATCATACATCAAGTCAATTCCGCGAGTTGGGTACAGGCTCCAGAGATTTCGTGAGATGGATGAGGTGCGACCTTCTTGGCGGGGCAATTTTGCTGTCGTGGGTGTTTGGTTTTTACCATAAGTGGAATTTTTCGATTGGTTCCAGTGACGACGTTTTGATCTGTGATTGCGAGTTTTGGTCCGAGCCTGGGGACGCCACACACGTTTTGTTCGTGGGGAGTTTCCTTTCGACACGTTCACGGGTTTGGGTCCATCTGGGTCGAGACTTTCCATTACGAGATCGTAGAGACTGCGTTTCACGGCTCCATTGAAGTGTGTTGGACGTTTATGCACTTGCTTGTACCGTTCTTTGACTCGTGCCTTGTTGTAGACTAGATCAGCAGAGTTGATTGAGTCAGGTCTTCGTGGTACGTTCGTGTGGAGGAGTAGTAGAGTTACGGCAATTAGCATCCAGGCATTTGCTGCCGCGATGTACCACCCATACTCTACTCCGATAGTGATGACTTGGAGTGAGGCGAAGAGGAGAACCATTCCAACGATGCTACCGAAGTAGTTGAAGGAGGTGAAGAGGTTCCAGACGAGAGACCACCAGGTGTCTTCGTCTTGACTGGAGGCGGCTGTGAAGCATGTCCACGCAGCCATGTCAATGGAGAGGTTGTCCTGTTTGGGAGCTTGCTTGCCCTTTGCCTTCGCCTTGAACTTGAAGTTGTCCTGATGACTCTCAGTGTTGTGCGAGAGACGCCAGCGGCGGCACTTGGCGCACCACATGAAAGTCTTGTCGTTGACAAGCTTGCGCTGTGGTTCACCGGGCTTGGGAGCTTTGGACGACCAGCCCTGGCTGGCGTTGCGTTTGGCGTCGCGTTCCTTGGGCTTCTTGAAGTTGTTTCTCCTTCCGTCGTTCTTGGAGAAACCCTTGTGTTGCTCGAGAACGTTGGCGCTTGGATTCTGGACGGCGTTGTTGGCGTACGAGTACCTGGGCACGTTGCTGTCTCTGGTACGCCTGATGGCATGCCAGCGATTTCCGCGCACTTCGTTTTCGTACGACGCCTCGGCCTTGTTGCAGATTGCCATCCATGTGAGATCTTTTGCGGCAAGCTGGGGGCGAGCGTACTCGTACGTGAAGACGGGGAGACGCATGAGGATTTCCTCAAGGTTATCCTTCATCACATAGAGAGGACGTCGGTACTGTTCACCAGACCGGATCTGTCCTCCAGCCTGCAGGAAGGCGTCGAGGATCGTTCGGAGGAGACGAAGGTCGAAGCGACCGGCGTCGTCGAGGCGCTTGCAAAGAGCACGGAGGTGGACTGCCATGAGACCAACGTTCTCGTTTGGAAAACGTCTGCAGTTGACTTCGCGGATCTTGGCTGCGAGGGCGTCTTGTTCATCCAAGGAGTTGGCCGAGTTGCTGTTCATGAACTCAACGAAGAGAGTGATGAAGTTATCGTGGAACTTCGGCTCGATTCGGTTCATGAGTTGGTCTTCGAGGGCTGGATCAAGACTGTCACGGAAGAACGCTGAGGCTGTCTCGTTGTTCTGGACGTCGTAGTGATCCCACTTCAGATGGAACTCGTCGAAGTGCTTGGTGGCATCTTCAAGAGTGAAGGCGGCTGGTGAGTCCAAGACGCAAGTCATTCCTGACTCTGCGTTGGCGTCAGCGATGTACGCCATGGTGAGGAGTCCGGTTCTTGCCATGTGGTTTCGCACCAGGCGAATGAACTGCTGGATGTTCCCTCCTTTCTTGAACTTGTCGGTGAGTCCTTGCTCTCGCTTGGACTGGTTGGTTGAGTCAGCACCGTTATGGAGGATTCTCTGTTGTTGAGAGTTGGTCCACCTGGTGTGTGACTCGTCTTGGAGGCCCGTCCAATGCCCGTTCGGCGCGCCTGCGGTCCAGGGCACCCAGTTGCGTCCTTGCTTGAGGATACCTCCCATGATGGGAACGGTTGGTTTCCCAGAGAGGTCGTGGTCGTCGTCTTCGCTGTCCTCTTCTGACTTTCTGCTCTTCTTGGGCATGGGGGTTTCCATGTCGAAGATGCTGTCGCCGAGGAAGGACTGTTCCGTTCGAGGTCTTGTGTCGCCAGCGGAGCGGCTGCGCTCGAGACCGGGACGGCTTGGGGTCGTGGTGGCTGTCGCCGCTGCTTGGGCAGTGGCTATGGCCGCGTTTGCTGCTTCTGCAGCGGCTTCGGCCGCCAACGTCGCCTGTGTGAGGCGAGCGTTCTCGACCGTGATCGCTTCGAGCTGCGCTTGCAGCTCTTCCAGCGTGGCAGGAGTTGTCTCTTCCGCCATGATGGATGACGGGGACTTCTCGAATAGTCTTCGGACTTCGAGGGGATCGATCTGTTTGCCTTCTCTTGCTCTTGCTCGACTTCACTTCGTTGGGAAGGTGTGCACTGAAGTTCGATGCAGGCTTGGAGGGGCTCGCACTCGGTCGGCGAGTGCGGTTATTGCTTGCTTTGGCAGAGGCTACTGAAGTTCGACCTTGGGTCGCTTACCTTCAGCTGGGACTTTTGTCCTCTTGAGTGGCTCGGTTTTCGAGCGGTGGGGATCTGATTTCAGATCAGATGCATGCGGTGAGGACGTGGTCCTTGTTGGAAGCTCGGTCTTCGAGCTGTGCCTTTTGGCTTCGTCTCAGAGAGACTCTTGCGATCGGTTGGCAGAGGAAGATGCTCGGTGGAGTTGATAAGAGAGTATTTGGCAACCACTCGCAGCTACCAGTTAGGATTCGTGCGTAGGCGTCGCGAATCGGTGGAGAATGCCTCGTGAATCTGCCGGCTTCGGGATAGCCGTGTGATGCAGTTCAAGAGAGGTGTGCTGTTTGAATAGTTATAACTTGTAACGATGAGAAGTAGAGTGCTTTGTAGCTAATCCTAGTCCGTTATTATGAGTTAGCTTATTGGTGTTAGTAGGGTGAAGAAACGATGCCACACAACTTGGCGAGACCCTGCACTGATGCACTTGATTCAGTGCAACAGAGTAGACAGTCAATACAGTACCTTGCTCTCCGCACATGTAGTTACACTGCAGTGTAGGTCATGACAATCAGTGGTGACGGTCATGAAGCAGTGGCTGTGGCTGAAGCTGACACTCGGATTCCATTGCTTGAGTTGAAGCAAGTTGGATACGCATGCTGAGACCACGGTGGTAGTGTGGTGGTCATCAGCAATGAAGGAATCGAGATAAGTTTTAGTAAGGAGGATCTGAAGAGCATATAGTTCCCAGGTGGGGTGTGAGTCAGGTCGGTCAGGTTTGAGTCATGATGGATTCGTGAATGGAGGAGAGAAAGGAGGAGAAAAAGGTTTGGTGGTCAATCAAGTCGGAAGATTTCGCGCCAAAACAGGAATTTCTCCCATCGGGTTGATACCGTGTTCGGTACTAGTCTGTCCCTCATTGAATCTCAACTTGATGACTGATTAGATTGGATTGTGATGTTGACATCCATGAACAGTCGATCCATTGTGCTGTGTGTGCCGTAACATACAGTCACACTCACACAATGATTGTTGGCAAGTTCCGCTCACGGTAACCTACGATCGTGGAAGATGGTGTTGGTTGATAGTTGTTCGTTTGCTATTCCATTAGTTGGTTACTCCGATCCTCTTGGTGTACGCCCATTCTCTTGCCCGATGCTCTTGGCGCTTCAGTCTATTTTGTAGATTCGGTCTCCGACTATGAGTTGGTACGCGAGATGCTCTCTTGCTCTTCTCTGTATTCTCTCTGTATTCTCTCTCTCTCAACATTGTGTGTTCGTGCTACACGATACTCCGTGTTCGATACGTACTCCGCATTCGACACTCTGTTCGTTCAGTACTGGTTCCTACTCCATGAGTACTTACCATTTGAAGTTCACCTTCTGTATCCATGATGCTGATCCTCTTCGGTCATTGGATCTTTGCCTCCTGCTCTGACTTGGAGACAGATGTCGACGTGGTGACATGATGACATCCTGTCAACGTCAGTAGGTGTCCTTCTGCTCTCCAGATGTCACGTTCCATTGGTGATGCAGCAGTCTGTCAGATGATATCGTCATCTGAGGTTTAGTTGGGAAGTACCTCGAGATTCTCTTGGTACCATTGATGGATGGACGGACGATGTTCTAATTCTTTCAGAAATCGTCGATTGCAAATTTCCTCCAGAAATCTTGCCCCTTTTCGTGTGCTCCATTTCCATTGTAATTCTGACGAATCACAGCATACTATCGACACGAATGTAGTTATACCGTCCAAGTGCGTATGAGAGAATAACGGGTGAACGATGCACATATACACGTACATCTCGACATATACTCACATGTACGTCTCGACAAATGATGTGATATTGTGTTCATCCCATTTGAATGCCTTCCAGATGCGGTGAAGGCCGCACACTTCGTGGCCACACTCTCTGGGGTGTGGTTGGAGTGGGCGCAGTGCGTGAATGGATTGGGATTGACGTTGACATCCATGAACAGTTGGTCTACAGTGCAGTGTGTGCCGTAGCAGAAAGTCACACTCACACGATGACTAGGTTCAGAATCCCTCGATTCGAAGCCGTTTCACATGAATATGTATCATTTCCCCCCTTTGCTTACGACTCGTTGCTTCCTGAATCTACTTCGTTCGATCTGAACTGATTGCTTTCACCACGCCTGTGCGTACTTGGTTCGTACATTGTCGAATACGTGAGAAAATGGTCAGGCAGGTTTAGGATGCGCATTAATAGAAGTATAAGTGCATGGGCTCCTTTCGTTGGATTCCACACGTGCCGGTTCCATTTGTAGTCGCAAGCCATGACGATTGGAACGATCGCGTGTGTTGCGTTTCTGCCCTATTTCACAATGATGCAGATGGCCTATACTCGCGAGGTCTCACTACAGGATGAAAAATCTCATCGATTGTGCTGTCACATCGACATTTGGACGTTTTGAGTCTCTAAGCAGCACAATGCCGGGGCCTTCAGACAGGTTCGTTCGTGAATTCCCTCGTTTCGCATTCCTTGTTCCCTTTCGTCATGTTCGTGTTCGTGCGGCTTGGAGTGCGCGGACCTGATTGTTTCGGCTCCTTTGGACACACCTCTGCGAATTCGAACCGTCATGGGCAGAATGTTTCCATTTCTGCCCGACTTCGACCAGCGACGTGAAAGTCGCTCGGTGCTGATCTCGATCACGCGACAACGTTGGCTATACCGCTGTTCCTCCTTCGTGGGTGCGCTGTGGTGGCTCCGCTTCTTTGAGCACAACACAAACACAACCCACATCATCTGCAACATCAACATCAACAACAGGACCTGACGTCACGACAACAATAACAACACCAACACCAACACCAACACCACCAACAACAACAACAACAACAGTTACTGTCAATAGGACTGAGTGAGTGAATCAATGTTGTTCGCTAATATTTATGAGAGATTGTATTGATTAGCGCTGGAGTTGCGGAAAGGATTCCTGATCGTAGCTTGCCTGTCTCTAGCAGAAAAGTGGGCGCGAGGTGCATAGCGTTCTGGCGATGGACAGGCGAGTCACGGGCGGGACTGGAATCAGCACACCCTCGCGGAACTCCCAGCATGCTCTGTCCTGTTGCCTTGCCACTGTCTGGAGTGGGCTTGAGGTAGACTTCGCGCATTTTGCGATGGTGAGCTGCCGGATGATGTTTGGTGAAGTAGTCGGCGAGGTTGTCGGCTCCTGGGGCCCAATATATGATGAACTGGCCCTGCTGGACGCGGTCGCGTACCCAGTAGAATCGCATGTCCATGGCCCGTGTGCGTCGTTGTTTCATCGTGTTGTTCACAATTCCGGATGCTGTGGAATTGTCTGTTTTGATGGGTGTAGGTGGTTGGGGATGTCCCAACTCGTCGAGCGTTGTGCGAAGTGCTGTGGCTGCTGTGCAGTTCAAGTACAGGGCGCCCACTTCGGCTTCGGCCGCGGAGCTCATCACATTTTGTATTTTGTTGCATACAGTGTGAATGGCGCCATTGTTGGGTGGCTCGGTGCTCGGTGCCTTGGTGGCATCGGTGGACCGTTTGCTGAGGTACATGTGGCCTCCGGCCCGGCTTCTTGCTTTTGGTAAGCTGAGGTAGGATGCGTCGCTGTCGACATGCAAGATCATGTCGCTGGCATGATACACCAGGATGGCGTTGGGATGTGTGGCGCAGTAGTCCATGAGCTGGTTCACGCGCCGTTCGGTGTCTTGTGTCGCGTGCGCCTGCTGTGTGGCGATGTCGCTTACTGCTGGCAGGATGGTTGGGTCTACTGCTCTGGCGTAGTACAGTAGTGTCCCCACCACTTGTCGAATGCGGATGATTTGTTCTGCCGGGAGTTTGGGCGACGTGTCGTCGTGTTTGGGCTCTTGTGTCTTCGCCCCGTAGGTTGGTGCGTCCCATGGTGCCGGCGCATGTTGTGGTCGAGTGGGGATGGGGTGCTGAAACTTGTGAAGTGCTTTTTGCACGTATCCTGGCATGGAGAGCTCCACTGTTCGCTGCGTGTAGTCCCATTTGAGACTCACGCCGCAGTAGAGATCGCCGCTCCACTCGACTGTACACTTGTAGATGGTTTGCAAAGCGCCGATGAGGTGCTTCGCGTGTTCTTCGCCCACATATTTCACTCCGAAATCGTCGACGACCAGGGTGAAAGTGATGGGTCTGCAATCGTGTTTCCACAGTCCAGGTGTGTGCACGACTGGGCGGTATCCGAATTTCGCGAGGTGCTTCTGGAGCTTCACATTCGCTATTTTGCCGGCTTGTGGGAGGCCGTACATGCCCTTGCGTACTTCCACATACACGTTGCCTTTGTGTTCGAGGTCGTGGAGTTTGTACTGTTCGACGACTTCTGGTGGCATCATGGCGATGGGCATGCGCATGTACTCGTATCTCTCCATCTCGGTGTTGAGGTAAAAATCCTTGATGTCGATGGTCATGAATTTGGCTGCTGGTGTGGAGACCACGCTGTTGAAGAGACACTTGGCCGTCGTTAGCTCGGCGGTTGGCGTGTGTACGTCGAAGGGGTAGTCGATGAGGTTGCCGCCCACGGTGAGGCGCGTGCGGTGGGTTTCTGCCTTCTGTGGTCGCACGGCGCATACGATGCGTCCGTATGTGATGGTGCGATCCTTGGGGACTTTGTTTCTCGGGATGAAGAAGATGGTGTTTGTGGCCGCTGCCGCTGGTATGCGCGTGCCGATGGCTTGTGCCAGGCGTCCGATCTCGTTGGCAAACGATCGGTACCACTGCTCGGGTGTGTGGCCATGCACTTTGCCTGCGACGAGATGTCGGTACTCGTACGCGGTTCCGGTGCGTTCGTCGATGACGGCGTTGGCCTTCGGGGCGTTGGTGTCCCATCGTCGTCGCTGGATTGCGCCTGTGCGCAGTCTCGTGCGGGCTGCGGCGGTCGTCTCGCTCGGTGGTGTTTCCTCGTGGTCGTCGTCGTCTTCGTCGCCGGAGTCTTCGTCGTCCGTCACTACCGGCGCCGTCTCTGGCACCCTCGGAGGTGCTGGCGTGTGCTTGTTGGTAGCGTGAGGTTGGTTGGTTCGAGTGTTTGTTGCTGCCTTCGTCGCTGGGACTGTGGCGCGCTCCGGCACCCTCGGAAGTGGTGCATCTCGTTTGGTTGGGGCGACTGTTTGGAAGATTCGGCTGAGCTCCTCCAACGCGCCTAGTTGCTGGTCGCCGACTGCCTGTATTGGTGGGCAGGGCGTTTTGAGTGCCTCGGCCAGGTCGCCTGCGGCTTTGATGGCTAGCTCTGCATTGGTTGGCATCGGCGTTGCACAACGACTTGGCTTGAGTTCGACGGTGTCGGTGATGCGGACTTTCCGCGTGTTGGTGCAGTAGATTTGGTAGCATCGGTAGTGTTCCATGGCTGGTGCGATGTACCATCCTTTGGTTCCGTGCGGTGCCCATGTGGCTCGTTTTGCTGGTTTGTCGTGTGCGATGGCTTTCGTGCCCGGTGGTGCGAGGGGTGTTGCGTTGAAATCGAAGTTTCCATGGAGGACGTGATACGCGGAGACGTGTGGGTTCACTCGTGATGGCCGGAGCAGATTGAGTGTGATGTCGCACTGAGGTAGCATTCGGCACCATAGATGCAGCGGGAAGTCGTCGTCGGCTGTTGCCAGACCTGCGATGAAGTGATCTTTCCATGTTGATATTGCTCTCTCGGCTGCGTTGCGTCGATGGATGCCTGGTGGAACTAGTTGGTATTCCATGTTTTTGGCTTGGATGAGCTGCTTGAGCTCTGCAGGGGCCTCGTTGTCCATTCGGTGGAAACGTGGCTTGAGACCCGCTCGTAGGAGAACATCCAGTAATTCGCCGCATGCTCGCGTGAGCTCTGATGCGTGGCGACTGCGCATGGGGCGTGACAGAATTGCGTTCGAATCATGATCGTAGAGTATCATGATGTACTGGTTGCCTCTGCTTGACGTTACCGGGAAGCGTCCAGTTTGATCGGTGTATGTCTTCCCTGTTGGCCGAAAAACGTCCATGAACACGTCATGGGGTTCTGGGGGATTCTTGGTGGATTGGTTGCCGTGATTGCACCTGTTCTTCGTGGATTGGGTGTTTTGGTACTGTTGACGCATGTGTCCTGCCGCCGTTGCATCGGAAGGTGGAAGGAATTTTTGAATTAGTTGCTCTGTGAGTCCCGGCCAGGACGCGAAGAATCCTTTCTTTATGGCGGCTGTGAAAGTTGCCACCGAGGGGCTGAAGCAACACTGGTGGAAGAATTTGGCGAGTTCTGTCTTGGTGGACGTGTGGTGGATGTGATTGGCTGATTGCCGGACTGCCAATTCTTGTGGTGTGATGTTTACGCGATACATGCCGTCAACTTGATGCCGACGACCGGTGTGAATCGTGGTTCCGTTTCGGCGAACACGTACTGCTTCTTGGTCAAACTCGACGGTCATACCATGGTCACACAGTTGTCCCACGGAAAGGAGTGCTGCGCTGGTGAGTTGTGGAAAAACTCTTGCGGTGCATGCGTGTTGGGGCACGTTGGTCATGCTCACCGTTGCTTGGTGCGACGATTCAATCGTCGAACCATCAGGCAGCGTCACTGTGAGTGGATTTTTGTCGTTTGTCTTGTTGAGGCACGGATCGGTCTCTCGCAGGAAATGGCTGGTACAACCAGAGTCGACAATGGCTAGGGCAGGCACACAGGGTGATGAATTCGTGATGGAGTTCACTACTTGGTTACTGTGTTCCTGCCGTTTTTGTCATGCGTTCGTCGGTGCTCCCGCGTTGGACCCTCCCATGGTGTTGCTTCGGGTCGCCTCACGCTTGTGTCCTTCGGCGGGCTTGTTGCAGGTGGCGCTGTTGTGTGTGGCGCTGACCTTGTAGCCGTGCGTCCAGCAGTACGAGTTGTGCTTGTGCTTGTGCGTCTTCGCGGCTGCCCCTCCTGCTCCCGCGGTGTTTACTTGAAGCTTGGATACCATGGCGGTGATCTCGGACAGTTGCTTGACCAAGTTCGCGTTGCTTTCGGTGAGAAGGGCGACGGCGTTGCGGTCGGCTGCAGTGGCTGACGCAAGGTTCGCGAGAGCTTCGGCTGTCTCTTCAGCCGCAGTTGCTGCGTTGGCCCCTTGGAATCCCGAAGTCGTGGTGGACGACTGGGCTTCGCGGAGGTCTTGGTGGGCGGCTGTGAAGTCGGCTTTGAACCGTGTCCAGGTCTTGTCGGCGGCACTGAGGGCGCGGAAAGAACGGCATGCTTCGGGGAACTGCTGTGTTTGGAACACAAGGTTGTATGCTGTGTTGACCAGCTGGTGCTCGGTGTACGGTGTCTTGGCTGCCGCGGCAAGATCGCGTGCGGATTCGATCTGTGAGACGAGCACCTCGAATGGCTCCGCTGGATCGTAGGCATTCTTCATGGCCTTGTCGTTGGCATCCAGGTCTTGAGGGGTGATCTTGCCGTACGTGCTGTACAGGTGGGTGAGCAGCTGCAGGGTGGAGACGTTGGCGTATCCCACAATGTTGTGCCGAAGGGTTCGCATGTATTGGTCCTCGACGGCGCCAAGAAGTTGTTGTTTGAGCGCGTTGTCAACAGCGCGGTACTCTCTCCACAGGCGCTCTTGTTCCTTGTGGATGCTGGTGGCTGCGCTGATTTGTGCTGCTGTGGCTCCCGTTGGGATGACTGGATGCGGTCCTGGATTGGCTGGTACGACGAATGCCGTTGCCGATTGCTCGTTGTAGATCTCGTTGGATACGGTGAGAACCAGGTATCCCAGCTCTCCATTCCCCAGGGGGCAATGGACGGAAGCTGCGTTGGCGTTGAGTACAACGTTGAGTTCGGCGATGGTTTCGTAGGTGGGCAATCCGATGATCGGTTTGACGACGGCCTGCGGAAATGTGGCGAGGATTTTTTCGTGGCTGTTGGCCATGGTGATGATCGTGGTGGTGTTGGTCTTGGTGCCCGATGTTTGGGTGAACTTGCTATTAGCGAACAACTGTCAATAGGACTGAGTGAGTGAATCAATGTTGTTCGCTAATATTTATGAGAGATTGTATTGATTAGCGCTGGAGTTGCGGAAAGGATTCCTGATCGTAGCTTGCCTGTCTCTAGCAGAAAAGTGGGCGCGAGGTGCATAGCGTTCTGGCGATGGACAGGCGAGTCACGGGCGGGACTGGAATCAGCAGTTACAGCTACAATCATAGCAACAGCAACGGCAGTCCATCACAACCGCAGTCCATGACAACCGGAGACGATCGCGACCGTAGTCAATACCAACCGCAGTCCATGACAACCGCAGTCAATACCATCCGCAGTCCATGACAATCCGCAGTCCATGACAACCGGAGACGATCGCAACCGCAGTCCATGATAACTGCAGTCAATGACAACCGGAGACGATCGCAATCGCAGTCAATGCAATCCGCAGTCCATGACAACCGGAGACGATCGCCACCGCGGTCAATACCAACCACAGTCCATGACAACTGGGGGCGCTCGCCACCGCAGTCATTCACAACCTCGGCCCATGACAACCGGAGACGATCGCCGGCGCAGTCAATACCAACCGCAGTCAATCACAACCGCGGCCCACGACAACCGGAGACGATCGCCACCGCAGTCAATCACAACCGCAGTCCATGACAACTGGAGACGATCGCAACCGCCTTCAATCTCACCCGCAGTCAATCACAACCTCGGCCCACGACAACCGGAGACGATCGCCACCGCAGTCAATCACAACCGCAGTCCATGACAACTGGAGACGATCGCCACCGCAGTCAATCACAACCGCAGTCCATGACAACTGGAGACGATCGCAACCGCCGTCAATCTCACCCGCAGTCAATACCAACCGCGGCCCACGACAACTGGAGACGATCGCCACCGCTGTCAATACCAACCACAGTCCATCCCAACCGCAGTCCATGACAACTGGAGACGATCGCCACCGCCTTCAATCACAACCGCAGTCAACACCAACCGCAGTCAATCTCAACTGCAGTCCATGACAACCGGAGACGATCGCCACCGCCGTCAATCACAACCGCAGTCCACGACAACCGGAGACGATCGCAACCGCAGTCAGTACAATCCGCAGTCCATGACAACCGGAGACGATCGCCGCCGCAGTCAATACCAACCGCAGTCAACACCAACCGCAGTCAATCTCAACCGCAGTCCATGACAACCGCAGTCCATGACAACCGCAGTCCATGACAACTGGAGACGATCGCCACCGCCGTCAATCACAACCTCGGCCCACGACAACTGTAGACGATCGCCACCGATGTCAATCTCAGCCGCAGTCAATACCAACCGCAGTCCATGACAACTGGAGACGATCGCCACCGCAGTCAATCACAACCGCAGTCCATGATACCCGCAATCCATGACAACCGGAGACGATCGCAACCGCAGTCCATGACAACCGCAGTCCATGACAACCAGAGACGATCGCAATCGCAGTCAATACAATCCGCAGTCCATGACAACCGCAGTCAATGACAACCGCAGTCAATCTCAACCGCAGTCCACGACAACCGGATACGATCGCCACCGCAGTCAATCACAACCGCAGTCCATGACAACTGGAGACGATCGCCACCGCCATCAATCTCAACCGCAGTCCACGACAACCGCAGACGATCGCCACCGCGGTCAATACCAACCACAGTCCATCCCAACCGCAGTCCATGATAACCGGAGACAATGACAACCGCAGTCAATCACAACCGGAGACGATCGCCACCGCAGTCCATCGCAACCGGAGACCATTTGCAGAGCAACCGCAGACCATCGGCCGAGCAACAGCAGGAGCACCCGCCCCTCTGTAGTATTAACAATAAACAAGCACGGTCTGCACTCATTCATTCATTCATTCCATTTCGCTCTCTGCACGTATCAAGGCTTGACGATACTATCAATATATAGAAGCATACACTTCGAAACATACAAACATAAACATCTATACTAGCTGCAGAGAATGTAAAATGGGGTCACGATAGCACTAGTTGTGGAGTTTTGGCCCCTTGTTGCCACTGGTTTGCTTGCCTTTGGGAGCAACGGCGATTGTATATTTAGAGCTATTTCGTGTAGTTCCTCCCTGATCCGTCTTCTACGTCACAGGAAGGATTCGACGTCATGCGAAACCACTCACAACACAAGATGTGAGTGCGTCTCGCAGCACGTCGCCCTTGCTTCGCGAGACAACGTGATGGCTGCGCAGCACACACCAATCGCGCCGCAACACACGCGGACCGTGCCACAACACAACGTGACGACTTCGCGACACAACACACCGATCGTGTGGCGACGCGCACCAACCACGACACAAAAATCACGGTCCCCGTCACAAAAAACAAACAAACACAACACATCACATCACAATCCTCCATGCCATCAAGAAAACGATGCGCACACCACCATTCGAACCACAGGTGTACCTCACACATATAATACTACTACTACTACGATTTGCAGCTACACCTCTGCTGTGTTGGCATCCTGCTCTGCTTTGCTGTGATGCTCGGTCTTGCCAACGAACATGGCAACTTTGAATGTATTCATGGTGGGTGCTGCTTCGGTCTTGCTCTTGTTGTTGTGAGGCTCAATGATCTTGGCTTTGCTCTTGTTGGGCGTCTTCTTCTTCTGGCCTTTCTTCTGTTGCTCAGCCTCCTCGTTGGCTCTGGTGGCCGCGACGATTTGCTTCTCCAGCAACGGAATGAGGCTGCTGGTTGTTCACAGGTTCGTTTTAAGGCATTGCAGACCACTGACAGCCATCACGTTGAGCGCATCATTGTACATACCTTTGATGTCGGGCTTGTCGTATTTGAAGCCAGCTGATTTGCCTTTCTTGCCTGTTGCAGTTGGTTTCTTGGTGGTCGTGTTGGTTGCCTCATCCTCCTCCTCCTCCTCCAACACGAAGTCCGTGTGAGACACAGTCACACCGATCTCATTGCCGTCCTCGTCAGTTTCAGTGAACGTTTGCTTCCGCACGTTCATGCTCAGTCCCTTGCGCTCCGTCACAAATTCGTCACCTCCTTTCGCAGCACAAATTGCGTAGGCGATCTGATGGTGGCGAACATACGCGCGAGCTACCTTGTCCAGCCCAAATTGCTCCCAACAGGTTCCACAAGCACCCCACAACGCATCAGTGGTGAACATGCGACTCCCGTGGTGCTTACCTTGATGCGCTGACACGTGTTTCGACATCGCTGGGAATATCGTATCGTCTTTCACGTTCGTGATGGGAGAATTCGATGGTTGAAATTGGAGGTGCCACCCGCGACTGTCGAACTCCTTGTTGATGAACCTGAGCAGTTCCGTGTCTCTGTGTGGCCCTGCGCCATCCATCTGGTACCGAATCACCACGTTTTTTCCCGTTTCGGCCTTGATTTTGCTGGCGAGCGAATCCAGTGCAGGGAGTTCTTTTTCGCGGAAGAATTTCTTGAGGCTGTACTTCGGCTTGGGCTTAACACGATGACCATCTGTTTCCTTGCTGCCCGTGATCTCCAGTGGTTGAAAGTACAGTTCACCCTTCTTGCGAGAGATTTTGTTGGGATCAGGAAGGTGCTTGTACTTGGTTGGCGAGACCCAAGTTCGCTTGTACGTATTCTTCTGCGCTCGAACCATGCGCCCAACACGTTCGAAGCTGACCTTATACGCCTTTCCTCCTCGATCAAAGCGGTTGTCTGTTGGAGCGAACGCTGTTGATGCAATTGCCATGGTCTTTTCGATGTGGCACTTGTGGTGCACAGGATGCTTCACAGGCTTAACCCCCATTTGGGGCACATGTTTGAGGTTGCGCCGAGCGACAATAGAGTAGAACCACTTCTCATCCATGTGGACAACAACAACTTGTGTATTCTCGAACTGCTCAGCTGCTTCCCAGAACACACAGAAGTCCTTGGCCCAGATCTTGCGCTTTGCCTTCGTGTCGCCCTTGATCTTGGGGAGTATTGTTGTGGAACGGTATTCACTGCCCTCCAATCCCATCACGTATGTTCGGATGGTGTCTTTGCAGACGCATTGGACGTTGCCGTTTCCTGCTAGTTCGCGTGCAACATCGTCCCACGAGATTGCGCCATTGCATCGTCGCAACACATCCTGGAGCTCAACTTGCAGGAAGGGACCACGCTCCAACCACGAATCAGACAGGGATTTTGCGGATGCCAGCTCTTCAGGCAAAGCATGGTCAAAGGCATAAGAGATGTCCTCAGTTGTCAACCGTTGTCTGGGATGCTTAAGCCGCAGTTGCTTTGCGAAGATGGCACGCGGCGTGAAGTATTGCTGTTGCTTCTTGGGGCAAGTGAAGATGGTGCTGCCCGCATCGCTGCGCTTCTTCCGTTCCAGCTTGTTCTGTTGGAATTTCTTGATGTTGCGATCGACAGTGCTAGTGCCAATATCCCACGCGTGGGCAATCAATTTCATGTTGGCTGGGATCCCACCCAAATTGAAATAGAGAACGATGTAGTTTTGGTTGTCTTGCTTATCAAGTTGTTTCTTTCTATTGATGGTCTTAGTGTTGATACACCCTCCATCCTTTCGCATCCATCCTTTTGTTTTCGCGCCTCTCTTCATCTGCTTGTTGAGACGGGCGATTGCTGTTGCCTTCTGCTGCCACGAGACCTCGAGGAAAGCTGCGATTTTGGCGTCTTGCGATTCCGTGGTAGTTGGGGATGGTGTGGGGGGCTTCGCCTTGTTGTTGGCACGTGTGGCAGCGACGGAGTGATGCTGGGGAGAAAGGAGGGAAGGCTTAGCAAGGCCACCAGCGTTTGGAGTCTGTGCGAAGGTAGCGAGGCTGTGTGGCGCGCACAGATCCTCACGAACAACATACATTCGGCTCTGCCCCATCATTGGGGTCACCATGACCATTGCCACCTCTCCTGGTGCAAGAGGCCCGTCGCGTTTGACTGTAGCTCCGTCCGTGGTCTGCTTCATTGCAAACTCAACATGACATACGCCCAGGTCATGGACCCTGCCACTTGCGCTCTGGTGGGGTGCCACCTTCACACAGTCACCAACGCGCAGCATGCTTGCAAGGTGAAGAGTTCAGTGGTTGCAGGATGGTGTGTGCTGTGTTGATGGAGGCTGCAGTTGATTTGAAAGGCGCGTCGCATTGCACACCAGGCACACGAGGACAGCGAGACAGCGCATCGCATCACCAGCCATCGAAGCACAGCACGGCGCGGCGCATCACAGGGGGCACGGGCAACATTGGAGGACGGGCACAAGGTGCATTGTATCATCCACTCTCTCTCATGTGGAGAGTCACAGTCATTGTACATTGTTGTAAAAGCAATGGCTACATGCAGCAGAGAATCAACAGCAGGTCGTCCCCGATGCGCATTGTTTCCGTTGTCCACTTTGTGAGGTCAGTTTTGTTGTTGTGGAATGGAGGCGCAATTCGGGACTCGAAAAATGTTCGCATTGGTTGCCACATTCGGTAGATTTGTGGTTAATCTCCATGGCCCCCAACAGCAAAAACTGTTTGAGAACACCAAACACAACACAACAACACGACAATGGAGAAACACAACAAAACTCTCCAAGCGCCGTCGAACGGCATCATCGACACTGCGACAACCAGCGGTCCAGTGCAAGATCCGAGGGCATAGGCGGAACCGCCATGTAAAGTTTAGTAGATGAGCGAGAGGGGGTTGCCGGAGTGGTTGATTTGGGGCCGTCGCAGGCCCACGCGCAAACGATACGATTCGGAGGAACATCAGCTCGTTGGATATGGTCTCTGCCTGGAATGCACAGGCCATTCCAACGACCATGGATGGGCAAGACGTATCCAAGAGGATACGATGAAGATGCACACGAAGTTTGAGGGTCGGGGGTGGCCTGGAAGGTGCCCTCCGCAAGAAACAAGTGGAGGGCAAGAGTTTTTTGGCGGGTGGCGGCGGACACATCACGTGACTTGGGTGGTGATGGGTGCCGTTCACAAGTCACCCAAATCGCCAAGCCACTCATACAAGATGTGTTCGGAATCAACTCAAGATGGCTATGACGAAGTATCCTGCGCAGATACGGTCTGGAAGAGGCTGCAGCCTGGGATGCACAAAAAATGGTTTTTTTGGGGTGTCGGAAAAACAGCATGATGGCATCATCACATGGAGATGTACCTTTGGAGGTACGAACTCCCCACCCATTCTGAACACATCAGTGTGTCGCCAGAGAATGTGGGAACGCATGAGGGGCATGTGGAGGAGCTGCAAGGATCGTATCGACGAGATACGGATCCAAATCCGAATGGCATCAGCATCGAAATCGTGTTTTCAAAAATTCTGCTTTTCAGTGCAGGGACAGTTTGGAGTATGAGATGAGCCTATCTGCGCAGGATCTTCATGAAGTGGATAGATGGGGGGTATCCGGAGCCAATGTGGTGCGCAGATTGTGAAAATGCCAGGGATGATAATGATGATCATGGGTGCTGAAGGGAGGGCAGCATGGTGCCATCGAGAATTTTTCGCACCCACCACCTGACTGACAGCAAGCCAAAATGACATTAAAAATAAAGTTCATACAATTGTAACTTCGATATTCAGAATAAGCGATAGCCAAGCGTCCGAATGCACTGTCTAGTTTTAATTTTAAACGATGTGTTGTTGAGATATAACATCATAAGCAGTTGTTTGGATGGTTTTGGGTGTGCTCTATTTTAGTCTACTTTATCACGACTCATCACGAGTAAAACTCCACAACTAGTGCCTCAAAGAGCCGGCTGTAGCCAAACAAATTGGCGATGTTTGGCGATGTTTGGATCACAGAAGCTGCTCTGTAGAATGTAGTACATTTTCTACGTAAGTCACGAACAAAAAAAGGCTAAAAACAGCATCAACCAAAGTTAAACTCTCCGGACTTAGCTCGTGTGCGTGTTCCTGTACTCGGCTTTCTATTGTAGCATCGAATATAGTTTATATATACAATCCTAAAGTTTGGTGTCTGTTGCTCTCCTGCTCGGTGAGCGCTGATGTGATCTGTCAAGCACCCCCATCATTCACGGACGTTTTTGGCTTCTGGTTGGCTTGTTTTCCTGTTCTGGTTGTTCCAAACAACTGATCCAACCATCAATGACGTCATGATGACGCAATCATTGGTACCAGAATTCTCCAAACTTGCCGCCGAAATTGGGGATCCGAGTGGTCAAATATCGTTCCGACCTCCATGGGAGCACTAAACGCAAGCATACCTCCATATCATCGCACTCAAACACAATATAGACCATATGGTTGTGACCAACTCGGAGAGAGGATTCTGAAATGATATCTATTGTGCAGATTGGGCCAAAGACTGCTAAGTCCGGAGACTTCAAAGATGGCGAGTCGAATTTCTCGAAAAAAGAGGCCAGATCCTACCGGACTCCTGTAGAATTCTACTTGTAGCCAAACATCGCCAAACAAAACCCGGTCCGTCCGTCGTCCGAAGGCAAAACCACACCAAGGGGGTCAACAAACACAAAAAGATCGACTAGATAGTAGTAACAACAAGATAATGCTATTGCTTGCCTGGATAGCCCTGAGTCTTAAGTTTAGGTAGATGCAAAGAGATATTCGATTGAGTGTCTATAACTTTAAGTCTGAGTTTGGGAAAAACGGGTCCAAAATCTGTAGCCAATCATCGCCAAACATCGCCAAACATCGCCAAACATTTGGGTCCGGCTCTTTGAGGCACTAGTGCTATCGTGACCCATTTTACATTCTCTGCAGGTCGTACATAGTGACTCGTGTTATGTGATGATTGCCTTATGCATTAGTACTTGCTAGTAATGTCATCTTTCTCTTTGTGTTGATATATACGGAATACTTGTGTCTGTTGCAGTCGTTCTCTGCTCGCGCCATGCTTCTTCACTGTTACATTCACACCATCATCCTTACATGCACAGGTGCTGCCATTGCCAATCCACGGTTGGAGATGAAGTTAGGATGGCCGCCGGTTTTGTTGGACTCGCGGATAGCAGCGATGTACTTGGTGATCGAGTCGCACATGGGGTACGCACCGCGGATGGAGTTGATAGTTTGATCAACTGGGATACCGTAGTCGCACTCGTTTTGAATGAGCTGCCACACGACCTTCCGGTTGGAGTACTTGGAGGTGCAGGCACCTCTCTCCGCATCAGTGAAGTCTTTTGCTGGCTTGCGACCGTCCAAGCCACAGACATACTCCTCCCACAGCTTCTCCAAAGTGATCTTGCCAACCGTCAATTTTGCAACCGACGAAGGTGGTGCGCTTTGGCTCTCGTCTCCACTGCGGCGGATGGCGACAGCTGCAGTCATTGGCGAGCTGGGGCTTTTCCCCGCCATCTCGAGGAGGACAGAGTGCACGGAGTTGAGTGTCACACTCATGCTGCCAACCTGAGCCTGCAATGCAGCAATCTCGTTGCTGTGGTGCTCTTGCATGGCTGCCATTTGGGCGGCCATGCGATCGACCTTGCTGTCAATAGTTCTGGTGATCTGCATGCTCACAACGTCTTCATGGACCGTGAACATGCCAGTTGCTGAGGAGGAAGGGTTGTAGTCCTCGTCCATGTCGACGATGTGTAGATTGCCATGGTTGTTCACCAAGGTGATCGGCACGCGCTTGACAGGATTCATACCCTCGGGGGGAGGTGGAGAGAGGAGGCCGACCTCAAACTTGATTCGGGTGACCAACCAAGTAGGCACCATGGAAGATGCCTCGTTGTCCATGGCAGCCCAAAGGAGAGCACGGCCGGCCACCAAAGCAACTTCATGCAACACCTTCGTTGCACCCTTGGGAGTGACATGCTTGACAATCCAATCATCGTCGATTGGGACACCCTCACGGATGACATATTTGCACGGGCATGCCATGCAGAGGGCCGCAGCAACCTTGGCATCAGGGTAGGGAGAGATAGCTGGAAGATAGTCATCCACTCTCTCCTTCCTCATCCAGCGCCCACGATCACTGATATCGCCACGTTGGCAGGTGGCACGAGCCACTGTAGCTGCATACTTGCGGGTACTGTGGGTTCCGAGAACTCCAGGCTTGACCTTGCCAAACTCATCGCTTGTCACAATGTCATGGACGACCCTGCCAACCGCAGAGTTGGTAGATGCAGGAATGCCGTGTCCTGTTCCGCCGTAGTTGAAGAGCCACTCAGGATTGCCTGGGGCGCTGTGGATGGAGGTCTCGAGATGGATGGCAAATGCAATTGTTGGGCAGATGCTGGCATCCATGGATCCGAGGATGATCTGGAATGGAGCCGTCTCCTCGGTGATGACATTCTTGGACCAGGTCACCTGGATGGTGAGGAATTCTGGGTGTGCCTCACTCACATCGATGCTCTCATACTTGAGGTGAGCAATGCAATCCAAGCGACCGATGAGGTGCAACTGGAGCTTGATGAAGCTGCATGTGCTGAAGGAGTGCACCTCATTAGCATGGTGAAGGAATGTTTCCAAGAGTTCGATGAACTCGAACTTGTGGAATGCTCGTGTTGTCTTACTTGGAGCTCCCTGGCCACGGCACTGGAACCTTCGGATGTTGGTGATGGCCTTGCTGATCTTGGGGGACTTGGTTGGGTTGCCTTCCTGCTTCTTTTCAGACCAGGGAATTTCGGAGTCAGGGATAATACTAGAAATTGCCTTCTTGTCGTAGAGGATGGTGAGGAGGCGGAGGCGAGTGGGGCGGTCAGCTGCCAAGGGAGCAATCTTGCCGTATGCCCTGTGGTTCATGTAGGCAAGAACTTGGTCAGGGGTGATGGAGGCATACTCCTCCTCCAAGAACGGAGCTGGATCCTTGATGGAGTACTTCGATCCATGAATGAAATTCATGAATCGAATGACGATGTTCTTGTATCGTCCGCAGATCTTGGGAGGGCCGACGGACCTGGCCTTCCGGGGGATGACAGGTGCAGCCACGGAGCCTGCGACAATAGGCATGGGAGGAGCGGCCCTGGGGGCGGTGGCTACGGCCACAGGTACGGCAGGCGCAACAGGAGCGAAGTTCATGATGGCGATGATGTCGATGGAGATGATCGCAGCCTTGTGTGTGTTACGATGAAGACTAACAACATGTGCAGAATTACATAGAATTGGCATGTGCCATACTCAGAGATTGGATGGCATCGGTGTTGCTGCTGCAAACTGGTTGGAGGTGAACATCATTTTAATTCGGGGGAGGGTGTGTCACAATTGGTTTTGGTTCAGTATTGGCCTGTACGTACACACGCAGAACCCTGTGGGATCGTCTACTGAGTCTGTGATAACAATTTCAACAAAGACGGGGTAATTTTTGTCTCATGTTGTGGCAACAAATGTCAGTGACATGAAGTGCACTGTGGGAGCGATGAGCGATGATGGATGATGCGACAAATTCCTAAGTGTGACATTTACTAAGTGTGTAACACAAGAGAATTTGAAATTGTTGGTTCGCCGATTTGGCGGAGACATTCGCCAAAATGTCACAGGAAACTCGGATACTAAAATGGTACCATGACACATGGTACATCGAATGGGTACGTCACAAGGTCATTGTATCCGAAAACTACGTCATCAACGCAGAAGTCTGAAACCGGAAAGAACATCCAACGATAGAAATTGAATTGTAGGACATGCAAGCCGACATGCAATGCGACATGCAAGGCAATGAAAATTACACCTCCCAATGAAAGCGCATAACACCCTGGGGATGCAGAACGTGCACGGTGACTTGCATGAAAATGGTCACTTTGGGCATGACCTTGCATTCAGTGGACACCACCGAGGTCCCACCGGCATTCGTGATGGATCCACAGAGTATCCGCGGCTCACAACCGACTAAACAACGACACACATCAACAACAAACAAGAGCACCAGCAAAACTGACATGCTCAAGCGCGTTCTCACTTCGCGTGTTCTGGAACCAGCAACAGCAGCAGCAGAAACGGCAAATTGTGAACGAAATGCCACAGTGGACTTCCCTCAATCCATCAGGCAGGGATGGGCGATCTGCCATCCAGACAAAGCCACCTCACGAAAGAAGGATCCATCAGCACCTCCGGCAACCAAGGTACCGTCCATGTCAAAACAAGTGGCGCAGATTGTGTGCGATGCTGCGATTGCTTGCAGGAACCCGGACACGAGGAGGAGCGCTCATGTGCTTCACGAAGAGCTGATGGCCGGGCCTTTCATGCTTGATTGGGAGCAGAGGATCAAGGTGGACATCACGTACCTGAAATGCTTCCTGGCAGCTCCTGACGGTCGAGCGGAGAGATACCTTGAGAACAATGGCTTCTTGGACGACGAGGAATGTGAAGAGCACCTGAACGAGATGCATGAACTGCGGATCATGGCATCCAAGGAGAACACTCAAAGCGAAGAAGCGCATGAAGAGCAGGTTCTGGATGATCGCCCATACGATGGGCAGGACGCTGATGTGATTGATGGCAACCTGCTACCTTCCGATGATTGATCCTGACGACCGCCGCGAGTATGCCAACATTATTTTATTGCATTCTATTCTACGATACTATACTCTGTGTCACATTGATACTATCAACTTGTAGCATGGCGATATCAACTGCAGTAACTGCGTGTCCACAGGGATTACGAGAGGAAGCTGTTGTTGGTATGTATAGAGTGGCTCTGATGTTATCGGTTGCTATGATCTTGACATGCACAATGGAACCACCATCGCCGTGCATCTACTCAATTCGCACATGTGCTTGCTATGTATGGTATGTTACACGATTAGAACACTGCGTGCATCAATCCAAATCCAGTCCATTACTCGTCAGCTGACTTTTTGGCATTCTTCGACAACGTCATGAACATGAAATCGTACGCCAGCGCAGTCATGAAGGCGTCCTGCTTCGGCGTTGCATGCAGATCGTTCCCGCCCTCCACATTCTCATCGTATTATGACAGCCATCGTTTTCCCTGAACCAGTCTCCACAGCTTCTTCACCATCTTGCGTGCATGCGCTGGGTTATCCGATCATCGTTCGTGCGGCAGTGAATAGGATTGGTAGAAATTTGGATCCTATTTGATGTTGTGGTACGGCGAGATCTACTTCATGAACACCTCCAATCGGACGCGTCCGGATCCAAATTCGTCGCGCATATCGGTGCATCGTCCGAATGCAGATCTTTGACCGCTTGATGACATGGGTCGACTGCCCAACGCACCGCGCTGAACAGTTCAGGAGCATCACGAAAGCATCTGCACCACCAATCCTCCGCCGGATCTGCCGTGGATGACCAATGTTTTGGCTTTTCATACTTCGACGAAATCAAATCCTCAGCAGCTGCGATGAAGTCTTCGTGTGGTTTGGTACGCTTTTCACGCACCGCGGCCTCCAGCAAGACGACATTGCAGCAATTCAGACACATGGTTGGAGTGGAGTCCATTATTCGGGATGAGAGTGTGTGCTTATAGTACCACAGAATGGGTGCAGTGAGTATCATACCATGCCATACCAATGAGACAATGATTCGATTGTGAGTATGATGTGAATTGAAGTGGGAATACGAATGGAATAGAATCAAGGAATCAATGACATGTTCCCACAGGCTCTGAAAGTCGTCCTCCTTCAATGCGCCTGTTTTGTGCACACTTTCCATTCCTGATTTTTGGGTCTGCTCTGCGCCGCGCACATGCCAGGTGCAAATGCGCAAGTGTACAACACGACCATACACAGCAGCAGCAACATCAACAACACTTGTCACTCACCTGATGCCAGCCTGGACCGAATGCTCCGCCACCGCACATGTTGGTTTCCGCGCAGACGCTGCCACATTCCAACCATGCCAGACCTGTCGCAGGTTGTAATGCGGACCGACACGACCTCAAAGGCACCATAGGCGTAGAGCAAGGTAGGTCCGCTTGTTCGTGGGGACGCCTCTTCGACATGATGATGTGCAGAGCATCAGTGCCGTCCTTGCTTTCTGCGATGCGTTGCATGACGTCCAAACCTTTCGAATCGAATTGACTCGGTAGCGATTTGAGCTTGCTGCCAAGGTGCACCTCTGGGTCGACCCGCTTCATCATCTTCTCGTCTTCGCCATCAAACACGGATGCATCGCCAAGCCACAGCGTGGTTGGTTCTGTGTATCTGGTGGTCGTGGTCCAGAATCGATCGCTCTCATAGGGATGCGCAGATCGAACGCTGGCGGAGGCGATTCGGGGTCGCTTGTCGCCTCCCACCAAACGCAGCTTGTTAGCCTCCTCCTCCAATTGATAGAACTCCAGCTTCGATCTGACGTTACCAATGAGCAAGAGGATGAGGTGGTTCTTTGTGATGGTGTATTTTTTTTCGGAGGAGGTAGTTGGAGGGTTTGAAGAGTGTATGATATATCCGATCGGCCGGTCCATACTGACGAATTTGTGCGCATTGACGTAGATGATGGATCCAGCCTTGAATTCCTTGGCACCCTCAGGTGACCAGTCGGATTGCAAAGGGATCATGAGAACGGTGCCAACGAAATCGATATCCGAATCTTCTGGTGCAAGCAACAGTTTGAAATCCGGCGGATCTCCTGTCTCGATTCTGGTATGTTGTCTGGGCGGCAGCATGTGCTTGTACTTGACCTCCGTATCCAGAATTTGGTGATCTGGTAGGCGATGGCCCTTGTGCGGATTTTGTAAATGCCCCTGCCGCGCACCCTCTGATCGTCGACGTTGGCTGAGACTGCGATGTCAGACTTTTCACCTTCAAGGACCACAGACGCTGATGCCAGATCCGTGCCTCTCACCCACTCGCGGATCGTCCTGGGGTATCCCGCCCTCGTGAGAGACGAAGAACCAAAATCCGCCCCGACCAGGAGGATGTTCCTTGTTTTGTAGCAGGCTCTGGTCTTGTCTTCCGTATTGAGAATGGCCTGTCGGTGACGAATACGGATCTGACGAGATCGAATTCCCTGAGGACGACGGAGTCCGTGCTGCCCTGTGACAAACTGAGAAGTGCGTGCGTGATGAGCTTGCTGTCTTGCGACATTGGATCTCTTGCTCTGGGAAGCACCCGGCTTCCCTTCCATGTCCACAGCATCTTCTCCTTTCTGGCGGGGTTGTCCAGATCCAGCACCTTGATCCATTTGGGGTTGCTGGTCTGTTACGACGCCAATGTCGTTTTGCGCCAGATACCTTTTTCGATTCTGCAGTGTTTGGAGTGTGGACAATGTTGATGTGGATGCAGGATTGTTGGTTGGAAGGATGACGCGAACAGTGAAGCACGACAACAGAATATGAGAATAATATGTGAGAATAGAATGCAATGTTGTTCTGTGTGTGAGGAGCGCGATGCATACACTGGAATACTTGCAGAGCTTCTTCAGCTCGTTCGTGCAGTGTACTGCGCATTGCGCATTGTACGTACCTTGGAATCCTTCCACAGATTGAAGAGCATGCCATTGCTGGCTGCATCCATCCCCATCTTGCTGACGAAGGGTATGGTGTCATTCGCCTCACGGACGTCCACGATGCGCTTGTCGGCTCTGGTCTTGGGCTTCGTAAGACTGCCGAGCGTGTTGAGGCACATGTCGTTGGCCCTGGAGCCAAAGCTCACGGAAGATTTGCTATCCTCATCCTCCGCCGAGATGGAGGGATCGTCTGCCATGTTCGTTTCTCTTTGGGTTGTGGTGCGCTATGGTGCATTGCGGTGCATTGTGATGCGTTGTGATGCGTTGGAATTGCCACAATCGCACATGCAGGAACGAGTCACCACACAACCCACCAACTGAGGCACGAGCGGCGATCGGTCAATTGATCGACGCAATGAGAGATGCCAGTTGAGATTGGGATGAAGCACTTCAGAAGATGAACGTGCTTGTGCATGATGCTCTTGATTGAAAAAAGATGATGGCGAGCGAGTATGGTACTCGTGCGGTTGCCAAGGGATGCCGATGGAAATGGAAATGGCAACGGCGATGATGCGAAGCCACGCGACGCGATGTTTCCCACCAGTCAACACAGGGCCCCTTTCGTCTCTTGTGTTGACTTGTTTCTTGTCTGTTTGTCCAAGTCTGTCTCTTTGGATGGCTCATGCGTTGAGATTCTCAACGAAGCCTTCGAGCCAACGCGCCATGTTTTACTCAGCAGATATGACGTCTGTCCGGCTACCAGGGTCACGACTGACAATATTGATTACTTTTCATTGGAGCCAAAGAGTTCAAAGGACGTTCTGGTGGATACCTTCGACGAAACAAACTGTAAAAATCGTGAAATCGAATCAAAAACGCTGGAACGGCGGCCGTTGAAATGGATCGAAACAGTGCGGGAAGCAAAAAAGTGGGAGAAAAGCAAGAGTTCGCGACAAGGGCAATGCTAGAGTGATGGAGGAGGTAACTGTGTGCGGATGACGTTGTTCAGAAAGAGTCATGAGGTTGCTCAGGGTTAGAGTTAGGGCTGGGGTTCCGGCTTGGGTTAGGGTTAGGGAGGAGGGAAGCAGTTGCTCAGGGCTAGAGTTAGGGTTAGGGTTAGGGTTGAGGTTCCGGCTGGGGTTTCGGCAACTTGGGAGAGACGAGGTAGGCAACTGCGTGTGGCTGACATTACTCAGACAGAGCCATGAAGTTACTCAATGTCAGGGTTAGGGATGGGGTTAGGGGGCCAGAGGGTCAAGACTTGGATTAGATGTGTGGGTTGGGGTTGCCACTGCGTACATGACTGTGGCAAGGGCGCTGTCCATTTCCATCTTGGGACCAGCAATTCACATCGTCCAATTCAGCGCTGCGGAACTTGCATCGTATGCGTCTTGTGCATTGCAGCCCTTGCATCCCCCTTGCTACCACTCTGACATAACAGACACGAGGAAGAGGAACAAGGACCGTGCCTATCATCTTGGTTGACGGCCCATGGCACATCGCCCCGCATCACAATATGATACATCATATCACTCTCCATGCAACAACAGTTTTGTGTTCACACCAACGATTCTGTGCGAGCACAAGGTAGAGTCACGCTCCGGAAATTCAAGAATCGCGAACAAAGCCCAAACGACGAAAGAAAAAAGAACGTTTTGGGACGAATGGCCACTGCGACTCAATTGAAGCGCCAACGAGCACCGTGGCGTCTGTGCGTTATTCACCTAATACGTAGATTCGACATGACTTTCAACCCTCTATAACTCTTAAAATGTAAGATCTTTGAGGGGTCTAAGGGATTCAATACAAACCTCACATTGAGAGGAAGAGGCTGATGTGGCTAGATACCCGATCCGTGATGCGCTTCCGACTTGAGCGTAACGTTTTGGCTGCAGCGGGTCGTAAAAAGACATGAAGTTTCCGCGTGTTCGGTTTCGTCCGATGGTATCGACTCAGTTTGAGGTACTCAAGGTATCTGAATTGGCTACCTTGTGTTTGGTACATGTATCCAATTTTGGTCTGATGTTGTCTTGGATCCACAATGACGCAAATCGTGTGCGGCAGAAGTCCCCCGTCGACTTCACACACATCACGATCACGACCACAATCGTCGTCATCATTATTATCAACAGCATCAACATCACCAACGACAGCGAGAGACTCGGAAAGGACTGATGAATCTGACTGCAAGGCCACTCATTCTGGTCACCACGATCATGTCATGCCAGCTGTTCCTCGTCGTTGCGATCGTGATGGTTGAAGCGGGAGCCTTCCAAATCCGATCATTGTGCCATCACCAGCAATGCACCAAACCATTCCATGGCCTGACTGCGCAGCAGCAGAGAAGAGAAGGGCGGCACTCTGCAGGATCCGCGATATTCAACATCAAAGACGCGGATGGTGGCAGCGACGAAGCCGATGGTTGGGGCAGCTCCGAGACATCGTCAACAAATGACAAGCTACCGACAGCTTCCAGCGATGCATCGAAGCTCCGCAACGAGCTGCAGCGGCTGCAGAGGGAGCGCTCATCAGGCGGCGAGGAAGGGATGAGCTCATCCAAAACTGACCGCGATCTCTTCATTCCCATCTTTGCGGGCGTTGCCATCCTTGGGTTCGTTGGATCCTACAGCTACGAACTCTTCCGCCTTGCATCGAGGGGCGAGCTGTATTTGCCTTGGAAGCAGTAAGACAATGTGCCGCCCAAGATGGTCCCGGACGATTCGTACCTGGGTAGTCCGTCCGCAATGGATGGATGGAGCGGGTCTCGCATCCGCAACGCCGCTGCGGTGTCGAGCTTTGTACCAGGAGACCGCATCGAGCAGCACGAAAGGAAACGGAGCGGAAGTACACTTCCAATCCTGCTGCTTCTGCGGACCATCTTCTTGTGGCGTTGATGAAGTCGCCGGTGCCGCGGCGTGACATGGCGTGGTGTGGCGACTGAACCAAGACGATGTGCATGCAGGATATTGCAGGGTTTTCGAGGAAGGCCGCTCCTATGCCACACAATCAACGGTGGCGCGGAAGGCACGAGCACCATCAACGCGATGGTCTCTGCTGTCCACAGGTCGCGGCGAGTATTGATATCATGCGTTGACATGCCGATATAAGAGCGAGACTAAAGGGAAAGAACTCGGTGCACTTCAGCTTCGACTTCGACGTCACCTTGATGCGCTGACGCTGCGAGCATTTCCCGGAGCAACAGAAGGTGACATCATCGACGGCTAACGCATGCAAATGGAGGCAAATGCAATGGTAAAGAAGACTACTCTACTATCCTCTACGAGACATGCGAGCGCCTATGCCATTGCCTGCGCAATAGAGTAGAGTACAGTAGAGTAGATCTCTCCCTCACTCTCACCCGCTGATTGCTGTCGAGCTCTGTCCGCCCTTGTGAATACGGCGGATGGAATATGAAAGATTGATTTGGAGCTCTTTGCCTTCCTTGAAACGTAGCGATGTAAGATGAATAAAGAAGTGGTTCTAATGATGGATTATGGCCGAGGGTCTGTGTTTTTGCTTTGGACGACTTCCTTTTGTTGTTTGTTTTCTTTGTCGGTCTGGACGGTCTTGTGGCCTTGAGTCTGCCTCCAACAACTCGACATCAGTCACAATCAACACCACATCAATTTGAAGCAAACAACGTGAAAGGCTCCAGAGACAGAGAGAGAGAGAGAGAGAGCTGTCATCACCACCACCATGTGCACCATGACCCTTGCTTGCTTGCTTGCGTCATCGTGGCATCTGCAATACCGTTGACCCTCATCCGCCTGCCATCGCAAGCACCAACTTGAGGTGTGAACCAATGCCTCGAACAAAGATGAAGCCACCAATGAAGCCGCCGATGTGACTGCCTCTGTTGCTTGCGACCCATCTCATTTGGACTTGGCTGGTTGCCATCCCACCGCATTGCAAGCATCACTATCTGCGTGGGCAACAAGAGTCCTCAACACCAAATCAACATCACATTGCATGTTGGGATGGGTTGACACGTTCAGCAATCAACAAGCAGAGCGATACCGTGCCACCTCCACTGTTCTTGCCGCACAGATCACCAACATATCATACCATGCGCATTCTATCCTGAGGCATGAGCACCATCGTCTTGGCTCACGACTTGCAGAGCATCGATGCTCAACCGAGGTGATTGACAGGAACATCCGCCTCATCAACAAAGTTGGGAGTACCACAAAGGAGGACATGTGGGGATACGGTGCGCATGGGCCATGGATCGCTGACCATGTGCTTCTTCTACCATACGGAAACTCTGTGTCAACCATGATCCGCAATACTGCACTCACACTCTGCATGGGGTTGCTGGTTGGTTCGTTGGTTGATTCGTTGGTTTCTTCTTTTGCTCGTCAAGCTCTCTGGATGCTTGGACTGCACTGGCTCGTCGGTTCTTGTCTTTCCGCCACACTGGCACTGGTCGCTTCGAAGATTGGAATGGATGGTGGCCCTGGAATTTGTTGCTTCAACAACGAGTGATCGCTCCTCCTGGGGCTTGGCAAGGATCTCGACTGCAGTGTTGGCGCAATGGCGGAAGTGCAACTCCGGGAAAGATGAGAACGATAGCGTGATACGGGACGGTCGATAGAACCGCGCAGCAACCATGCTCCTCGCGGCTTCTCATCATTTCCCTCTGCCTTGTTCGCCATGTGCTCTTCGTAGATTGCCTCTTCCAGAAACTTGGATCGGCTGGCACCGGCACTGTCGCTTTGGATCTGCTTGGCAGTGTGACTTGGAGTAGAATGCTCTGTGTGCGAATCCGGCGGCACGGTGACGACCGCACCGCGACGACCGCACGGCTTGTGAAAATGGTGCTGCCATGTCTCCATTGTCTGTGCAACGAACCAACAACGATGCTCATGGCGGAGTATGGATGGAACCACGGACGTCCAACCTGCTCGTGAATGACATCGGCAACATCCCTGTGTGCGTATGTACTGTAGAGAGCGCACCAGAGTAGTCGTAGACAAGGAGGAGGTAGCGTGGAAGCAGTATCCAGCCCTTCAATCTCTTCAAGCATCTGGTGCCTTTATCACAGCGTTCTATTGGACACGCAGATATAGCACTGTGCCCTCATCCTCATCTACAACCTTGTACAGGTCCATCATGAACATACGACTGTACTCATCATCGATACAATCACTCTCCGTTCTCCCACCGCGGAGGACAAAAATACTTATCATCAGTTGGGGGTTGTAGAATCAGTTTGCTTAAATCTAGATGAGTGAACATATCTTTCTCACTTTCAGCTGCCACTCTCATTGCTGTATCGTTCGACACCACGCAGTTGTGTTGATCAGTGAATATCAACGCATCTATCATGGTGTCCTCTATGAGATGCTTGTGGGCCAACTCTGCTTCAAGAACAAGCTTGAGTAGCCAGAAGCCGAACTCGTTGGCCACAAGGATCAGCTGTTGCCGATCGTCCTGCCCAGTGAGGATGGGAGTTGGCTGGTGAGAGGCATCTACATCGTGGTGAGCGTTGGTGTGAGCGCCAACATGAGTGCCAGTGTGAGCAGCAGCGTTGTCACGACAGTTGTTAATACAGGATATCTTGCCTGTGTAGATGCATTGGAGGACGTATCGGATGTGTTTTGGTTGAAGATTGGGAAGAGGGATGGTTGTTTGGATGGGTTCAGTTCCATCGTGAGCGTCATCATTCGCGCGGTGAAGTTGGGTTCCTTTGTCGATCAGTGTCTCAATGGATGGGAGTGTGATGATGAGGGTTTGGGCGTTTGCCTTGGTTAGTTGCTGTTGGTCGCCCTGTCCACACAAGAAGATGGTGTCTGTCCTGTCCTCGGTTTGGAAGGATATGGCCGATCTTCTCCAATGTTGATGTTGGTCCTCTTGTTGCTGCTGTGTTTGTGTTCATTCTCTTGCCTCTTTCGCTTCAACTGCTGTCCCAACTGTTCTTGTGATTGTTCATTTGCTTGTTCGTTTTGTTGTAAGCGCTGCTGCAGTTGTTGCAGTTGTGGGTGAGCTGAAGGCGAAAGTCCTCTGATGAGGGACTCCATACACTCCAGGTGGCCCTTGCGGCATGCCTTATGAAGGGGAGTGTGACCATAGTTGTCTTTGCAATTGATGTTTGCCCCACATGATTCGATGAGGTACTTCACACACTCCAGGTGGCCGTTGCGGCATGCCAAATGAAGGGGAGTCCAACCACGGTTGGTTTTGCAGTTGATGTTTGCCCCCCATGATTCGATGAGGTACTCGATACACTCTAGCTGGCCATCGTAGCATGCCAAATGAAGGGGAGTGTCACCATCGTCATCTTTGCAATTGATGTTCGCCTCACATGATTCGATGAGGTACTGCACACACTCCAGCTTGCCGTTGTAGCATGCGTGATGAAGGGGAGTGGAACCGTTGTTGGTTTTGCAGTTGACGTCCGCCTCACATGATTCGATGAGGTACTTCACACACTCCAGGTGGCCCTTGCGGCATGCCCAACGAAGAGGAGTGTCACCATCGTTGTCTTCGCAGTTGATGTTGGCCTCACATGATTCGATGAGGTACTTCACACACTCCAGCTGGCCATGCACAAATGGGAATCGTCATTCTCGCTTCATTGCTTTTGCGCGTGCTGAGATGTTCCCAATTCCACGAATTCTGTGTGTCAATGAAGTACTTTATTGGCTTCTTTCATGAGAAGGACACGTCAGAAAGGCGTTCCAATGAGATCTCTGATCGTCAACTCGAAACAACCACGAAAGTGATGATGACGCCAACAGCGATGATGCGATGGGGAGAACACCAAGATGATCACAATCTCAATTGCAACCATCGCACGTCACGATGTACGCGTATCCCCCAAGGAGTCCAATCGGCAACATGGTTGCCTGAGAACCGCACATGGAATATACGCGATGCGTTGTACTACTACGAGTACGCATGAAGGCGGTGGATTGAACGATCGTGTTCCCAACAGGTTTGACCAGCAAGTCATTGGCGCTCCTGATGATGGAGGGATAGGATGATCCCCATTTCCACCTGCCGATACTCCAGCATTCGATCACTCATATTGCCACGGTGGTTGTCCCATGAACCATCGATAGACGAGAGCACCAACATCCACGGATGCTTCCAACCACAACACGAATGGTCCCTCCACAACAGAAGACGCTGTAGCAGTTGAGAACCTGCAACGTCCCTGAAGATGCCGAACAAGATCGATTTCTTGTGGCGAACGCCTGCGCAACATCCAAACGATCGCACCAGGGTGTTCACATGTATATGGATGCTACTTTCAGCATTGGCGATGAATCCCATCCATCTTGTGGTGTCCTCATCATGTGAGATCCTCAAGTCTCTTCGTTCCTGCCAGTCCTCCTCTCACAAATCAGCATCTGCATCAGCATCACCAACAACTCAGATGCAAGCAACTCAGCAAATCAATGAATATCATGCACAGCACCCACATCACAAACAAGAGCAACACCAACAGCAGCAGCAGCAGCATGATCAGCCAAGAACGATGCAAGAGAGAGACAATCATCAGCTTGGTGGACTCTGGTGCTTCACGGAATGACCACCCTTGTCGGTCCTGATGGCACCACAGCCTCCAGAGGCACCCCTCCCCCCCCCCCCCCCCCCCCCCCTCTTCCTTGGTCAACTCCGTTTTCACTATCCTCATGGGAGTCATGGAGTCACCCTCGAGCAGCTCCAAACGGAGCATGCCATTGTTTACAACTACAATAGCTCACCGCAACAATGCCACCAACATGAATGAATTAGCCTGCAATGGTGAGTATTCGTGTCAATCAGTCATCGCTGGACATGCTTGAAACGATCCCCTTGAGGGATGAGCGAGATAACTACGACTATGTACGATACTATCATGTAAGCTGTGAATGCAAAATGTGTTGGACAACCAGAAATCTCCAACCTCTTTGAACATCAGCATCTTCCGCAGTATGAGCAGCTCGTCGACAAGCAGCCAGCGAGCCCACATCGATCTACCAAACGAGTGGAACGAAAGCAATCGGCTTTCGCCGTCACAATCGTCACAGAACTCGACTCATCCAGCCGCGTTCGTCGCTGCAAGATCAATACCGCTAGACATCGATCGCATCGTTCGAGATTTACCTCACGTTCAACATCTGTTAGATCACGTTCGGCCTCCAGGAACGATTTCGTGCCCTTGGACGCACCGAGATCACCTCCACCGTTGCATCAGCGTGCGATGTCGAACCGAAACTTCGGACGCACGCCGAGTACCTCCAGCAGCAGTGGCACGTGCAACAGCGACAGCTCCTCTTGCTCTCAGTTTGTGCGCTCCAGGCAAGAAGCCGAGTGTTGCATGGTAGAACGACGGCACGGAAGATGAGCCTTCGGCGAACAGATCCATGGGTACGCCACCCTCGCGCTGCAAGATATTGTCGTCGGCATCATCCAACCGACGATCCACTTCACGTAACACTCGCCATCATAAACAAGCAACAAGCAACAGTAGAACAAACGTGATCAACGAAGAGTGAGATGGTGGTGGTAATGAAGTCGGACATAGTGGTGAAGTAATGTAGAGCGGTGTGAAGTGCTCCAGGCAAGATAACATCACTTATTATAGCGATGCTGATGCTGATGGCGATATCGATTGACGCTGAGCACCTTTGAAAGAGAGCAGAGTATGGTGGCTAAATGTACAATTTTCGAAGGGAACCAACTTCCGGAAGAAATTGTCGCAGCAAATAAACCACGAATAAACAAATTGAAGACAAACAACAGACAGCAAAAACTACTAGTGAAACAACGAACGAATGACGACGAAGAGGATTGGCAAGATGACGCGTCCGACCGGCCAAATGCCGATGGAAGCGTACGTCCGAGGAGGCATCAATAGCAACAAGACAAACACGAGAGGACAAGGAGAGATGGAAGGACAGGCAGGGACAAACACAAAGAAAAACGGGGAAGAATTGAGACAGGAAGATGGAAAACAAGGAAGAGGCACCCGCAACGTAGAGTGCGCCGCAGGCAAGTACTGCAAGGGACGAGGGCAAGCAGCAGCAGCGGTGCGATGCATCGTATGCGGAATACCAGCCCACCGAGAATGCAGAGCTTGGATCAAACCCGAGGAAGGCCTGGTAACACCAAGAGGCTTCCCTGTGGTATGCACACAATGCATTGAGAACAATGAAATCACTGTGCAAGAAGAAAACACAGGGCGAAAGTCCGTCGGGGCGGCATCGGAGACGATCAGGCAAGCACTGGGCAAGAAGTGGGGGAAGATGAAGGAACTCAAGAAGAAGGATGACAACGACGACAAGGACAAAGGTGAGACAGATGGAACGACGAAGGATACACCAGACCAAGGAAAGGACAAGGGCGGCAACGAGGGAGACAAAGCAGGGACAGACGAGCAGGAGAGCAGTGACAAGGAGCAGGAGTGGACAGATACATGGGAGGACGGCGGAATCGGGGGAACCATGACAGTGGCGACGGTATTGGAGAGAAACGATCAAAGCGGAAGCAAGAAGCGGACAGAGAGGAGCCCAAAACACGCGCTGGCAGCAGAGCAGCCCACTAAACGCAAGGACCTACGAGAAGCAGGGCAAGACACCGACGACGACAACGCAGCGACAAACGAGGCGAACGAAACGGCAGTAACCAAGACAACGGCAACACAACGCACGTTAAGCGAAAGCGAAAAGAGGAACAAGGCGCGAGCAATGGACTGCGACGAAGAAACACAAGCAGGCAGCAACGAAAGCGGAATTGGAATGAACCGAACTCAAGGCGGCGAAGCCATCGAGACGCGCTATTGCGACGTACAGATGATGATCGAAGGCGGGAACGGGGCCAATGATGCAGGAACGGCAATTGACGCGGCAATCGCATCGTGCAAAGAGTTCCTGCGATCAATCCAACGAGTGAACGCAACGGCAAAACTGCTACCGTGGAATCCGTACGAAGATCAAACAATCGTGCATGCAATGGAATCATTTCCGACGGACATGACCAATCTGAAGAGATTCTTCAAAGGGGTGCGACCAATCTACAAAGTGGCAAAGGAGAAAGGATACCTGAAAGAAAAGATTGAGGCAAAAGGGCTGATCAACAAGATCACAGGAGAGCTGACGGATTACTTCCAGCACATCGGCGGAAGATTTGAAGTAGCGAAGATCCAAGCACCATCCACGACAACATTGGGCTGGCTCCTGTACTCTACCCGGCAAATCGACGCGGACGCATTGGAAGCAAAGCTGACAAAGCTGGCGAAGACACAAGTGGCGATCACCTGGAAAAGGATTGCAGACGGCAAGAAGTACGACCCCAACAGGGACACGAAAAAGGACCCGAGGGCGCTACACGTCGAATCAAGCACTGACGACAGAGCATTGGTGGCCAAAGTATTGGAAGTCTACTACAGCACGAAATCCAAGAAGTTCCCTCTTGGGGTGAGGATGAGAATCATCACGCCATTGTTGGGAATCGTCAACACGGACATGAGGAAAGGGTGGTTTGAACTGCGGGAGCGGCAAATGGAATGGTGCCTGCATGCAGTGGCAATGACAACCTATGACATCATACCAGAATGTCTGCAGGAGATACCGGACGGCACCAATCTGACGCTTAGAGAAATGGTGATGAAGATCAAGTCGACGACGGGCAACGTCAAGACGCCCCTCTTCACATCGATTGACAAACAGTGGAGAGGCAACGGGTACGTGCTACAGTTTCACCCTGAGAAGACGGCGGAAGCAAGGATGGTGGTGAAAGGGCTGCTGGTAAAACTCACAGCCGACTATGGCAAGGAAGTGGAAAGGCTTTTCACGTCCATGGCCAGAGTCGAAGCCAAGACGATGAAATGGGACGCAACAACGAAGAGGGTGATATCCGAGAAAGACAAAGAAGTGGAGGCAGCAATGGCAGTGGATGAGGACATGCATTTCCAGACAACCGAAGGAGAAGAGGATGGCGATGAAGAGCAAGAAGCGGAAAGAGGGATCACTGTGAGGCAAGAGAAGGACTATGGAGACGAAGATACTATACCCTCCATGCGGGATACACGGGCATGGCGACAGGTCCGTGAGAAACGCAGTGCAAAACGAAAAGCAGCACAGCAAGCAAGAGAAGAAGAAGGGTCAACAACATCGACCATTACGGGGGCAAGCCGGAGTACGTCAGGCACGCAGAGAGACAAGATGGCCGCGTTGCAAGAGCAGATGGGGAAATATTGGAGGCACAGGCGCAAGGGTCGGTGATGTCAACACTGCCAGGAAGTACAGGACGGACAACAGGAACGACAAGAGCAATGATGGCTGCAATGCAGCAGCAAATGGAAGAGCTCAAGCAATTGGTGGTGACAACCAAGGAGGAGAATGAAGCACTTAAAGCGGCAGGAAAGTCGCGCGCAACCGGAACGGAAGTAAGACCACCAACGGTCCAGTGCATAACACAAACCATCGGAACGGGTGACGACCAGGAAGAGGCGCACGAAGAGCAAAGAGCTGGGGAACCGAGAGGGGACCCGGTGAATGGTTAGACAGGAAGGGCAAGAGCAACAGCCGGTGGCAGCACGGCGGCAGACTCTGAGCCCACAACAAGCGCCCGCGGATCGGGAGGTTATACCGCAACAGACCGACCGCGGAAGACGAAGGGAGACGAACGAGGGTGGACGGACGAACAGGGTGAGGAGGAGAATGCTAAGGAAGCAAGAAGGACAGCTGCGGATAGGAGTGCAGAACTTTGGAAGGCTGGGAAGACGACCGGGAGCAGTGGATGAAGGACTGAAGAGGTGGATGAATGAAGGGGAGTTCGACGTGTTTGGGATTACCGAGGTGAATGTGGATTGGAGGACGACATCGGCGGAGCATACTCTGAAAGGCCAAACGCAAGAATGGTGGCCAACAGGGACGACGGTTGCAAAAACAGCAAACAACCGAACGAGCGAGGCGACAGAAAGCAAGCAGTGGGGAGGAGTGGCGATGATCAGCAGATTTCAGGCTGCAATCAGAATCATGGGCCAAGGAGAAGATCCGACCAAGCTGGGGCGGTGGGTATGGCAAAGATACCGAGGGGCGAACCAACAGACACTTCGAGTTGTAGTGGCATATCGGCCATGTCGGCCAAGAAGCAAGGGGTTCCTCAACACGCATGCACAACATCGGCGATACTTCAACGAGAAAAGGAAGGATAGAGAACCACGAACAGCGATGATAGAAGATCTGCAGAGAGCGATCCGGGCATGGAGAACGGAAGGGGACCATATCATCGTGGCAATGGATTGCAACGAAGATACGGACTCAACAACGATGCGCGAATTCAGAGAGAACACAGGACTCAACAACACCATGGAGTGGGCAGACAAGGAAGTCAGCAGGCTACCGACACACCGACTGGGCAAAGTACCCATAGACGGAATATTCGCAACAGCAGGAGTACGGATTGAAGGAGCAGGCATGAGCGATTGGGACGAAGGCATACAGCTAAGACAGGCGGATCACCAATGTCTGTGGATCAATATCAGCATGGTGGCAGTGCTTGGGCAATCGATGCCAGCACTCCGTAAGGCAGTGACGAGAAGAGTGAAGACGGAAGATCCAAGAATCGTGGAAAAATTCAACGAGGCATACGCGACTTATCTGCGACAGCACAAAGCAAGATCGAGAGCATTCAGGTTGGAGAAAGAAGCAAAGGAAACTTGGACAGCGGGGATGGAGAAGGAAGCGGAAGCACTCGACAGGATAAGAGTAGAAGGAATTTGGAAAGCCGACGAGAAATGCCGCAGACGACGGATGGGAGGCATTCCGTATTCCAGAGAATACAAAAGAATCGAGGCACGCATCGGATTGTGGAATAATGTGGTGAGGAAAAGGAAGGGAGCCAATATCTCCTCGACGATGATGGCAAGACTGGCGAAGCGAGCGGGAGAAACAAGAAGAGTGAAGGAACTCATGAGATGTGGCAGCGACGAAGTGGACAAGGAACAAGCGGCGGCATATATGGAACTGAAGCAGTTTAGAGGGCGAGCGACGAATGCACGGGAGAACTGGCTGGAGGGGCTGGCGGAAGCCAGAGGACTCGAGGAAGTCAGAAAGCGGGCAGAACAGAAAACGAACGACGTCGGCGGCGCACAAGAAATGGGCGCGGGAGAGGCAACGGCACAACAATTGCTCCAGCTGCGGAAGAAGGAAAGAGTACGGGCAACATATCGGAGAATACGCATGGCCGCAGGCGACAACGCAACGGCAGGGATATCGATGGTGATTGCGCCCGACAGCAATGGGCAGTGGGTCGAGAGAACCGGCAAAGAGGAGATCGAGCGAGGGTGCATGGAGGAAAACAAACGAAGGTTTCGGCAGACAGAAGAAACACCATTCATGCATGGGCAGCTTGCACAGGAATTCGGATACCTCGGAGTAACCGACGCAGCCGAGAAAACGCTTAACGGGACGTACGAGCCAAGACAATGGGTCGATGAAGGTGCCAAGAAACTTCTGGCAGGATTGCGATCAGTCGCAAGCAGAAGCATACCGGCAGGAATGACGACAGAAGAATTCCAACAAGGATGGAGGAAAGCCAAGGAGGACACATCAGCAGGACCATCAAGGCTACACTTCGGTCACTTCAAGGCCATCGCATATCACCGAGGGAACTCGGAATTTGAAGCAAGTATGACATCGGTGGCGATGGTGAGCGGCTACTCATACCAAAGGTGGAGGAAAGGCACGGATGTGGAACTGATGAAGAAGGCGAACAGTTTCCGAGTCGATAAGCTCAGAACCATTGTCCTCTTCGAGGCTGACTTCAACTTTGCGAACAAAGCGATCGGAAGAAAGGCAGCCCACCAAGCAGAACAACAAGACGGGTTCGCGGAGGAACAGTACGGCAGCAGGAAGCGGCATCGGGCGATAGACCATGCGCTGAATAAGCAACTCACAATGGATTGGGCAAGGCAAACACGAATACCAACGGTGTTATGCACCAACAACCTGAAGAGCTGTTTCGATCGGATCGTACACACGGTGGCGTCGATGGGATTGCAACGACAGGGAATCGCACAGTCGGAAGTGGTGTGCATGTTCAGCACGCTCCAACAGCTTGAGCACTACATCAGAACCGCATACGGAGAGTCCAGACTGACGTATGGCGGTAAAAGGTGGGTGGTGCCAATGCAAGGCATTTACCAAGGGAATGGAGCGGGCCCTGTAATATGGGCGGTTATCTCCTCACCAGTGCTGGATATTATGAAACGAGAAGGGCACACAGCCCACTTCCGAACCGCGGTGAGCAATGAGGACGTTGAAATGGTGGGCTATGCATTTGTGGACGACACAGATCTAGTTGTGAATGCACGAGATGGAGAAGACGTGCAGCAAACCATACAACGAATGCAAAAGAGCGTGCAATCATGGGAGAGCTTAGCAAGGGCGACAGGCGGGGCATTGGTCGTGGAGAAATGCATGTGGCGGGCCGTCGATTTCAAGTGGAATGCGGACGGCACATGGCGATATGCCACTGACGAGGAGACGCCAGCTGCGTTGATGATGAAGGAGACGACAGGGATACCACAAGAGATGCCAAGAAGCGGGTGCCATCAGGCGTTCGAAACGCTGGGAGTGAAGCTCGCACCGGATGGTAATGACTCGGCGATCGAGACAACGCTACGGAAAAAAGCGGAGCAGTGGGTTGAGAAAGTACGAACGTGGCGCATGCGACAGGAGGACGCTGAAATTGCGGTGCGAACAGTGCTGATGAAGAAACTGGAGTATGTGTTACCGGTGGCCCAATTGTCAAGAGAGCAATGCAACGGCGTTATGAAACCAGTGTGGAAGACCATGATGTCGAAAGTGGGCTTCAATAAGGGGTTTCCAAGAGAAATGACGTATGCAACAGCGGGGTGGCTAGGAGCGGACCTGCATGAGTTACACACAACGCAAGTGGTGGAACACCTGAAGATGGTCCTCGAGCACGGCGAGAGGATGACCATGACGGGCAAACTAATGCGAGGGAGCATACAAGCAATGAAGACGGAAGTGGGAGTGGGAACATCCTTATTTGAAATCGGGTACAAGGAGTGGGAGTTCTTGGCGACAGCATGTTGGGTCAAGACCGTGTGGAAGGAAGCCAGCGAATGCGGCATCCGGATCCGGGAGAAGACGGCAACAGCAGCGCTTGCACACGACAAAGATGAATGGCTCATGGTAGCGTTTCGCGATACAGGCTACAGTAGGATGCAACAAATTCGTCTGAACCGATGCCGAATCATCATGCAAGTGGTAAGTGTGGCAGATGTGATTGATGAGCGCCGTCAAAGAGTGATGGCCAGGCAACAGTACAGCGATGAAGGCAAATGGCGAGGACGGAGGCACATCAGCTGGCCACGACAAGGCAAGGTGCCGCGCAAGGACTGGAAGTTGTGGGACCAAGCACTACGACGAGTGGCGACAACTGCACGGCAAGGGACGATGTGGGATATCACAAACGTTGGCGCAATACGCAGCGATGATGGAAGGATGATATGGACACGAGAGAATACGCACGAATGGCGAAGATGGAACGCAAATGGTGGCAAAGTCTCAGGCGTAGCAGAATAT
The DNA here is from genome assembly GCA_026770025.1 of Craspedostauros australis. NCBI lineage: Eukaryota > Bacillariophyta > Bacillariophyceae > Mastogloiales > Achnanthaceae > Craspedostauros > Craspedostauros australis. Next base: position 206,629 of record JAMXDE010000063.1, on the reverse strand, counting down.
GTGCGATCGGAAGAAGTGACAAAGGAACCGCCGGAAGACTGGAGGGTTGTCTATCTGCGGGAGAGGTCGGAACGACTGCGAGTTGTGGGCACAGGTGGCCGAGCAGGACGCCAAGGAAAACAGCGCAACACGCGGATGCGACAGTCAGAACAACGGTGGATGGAGGCAGTGCTCCAAGGCAAGGCGGTCATCAGTACTGATGGATCGTACAAAAACGGGCGGAGCACTGCGGCATACTCTCTCAATATCAAAGGGCAGCGGCGAGGCCAGGTGTCGGCGGCAGGTGCAGTCCCAGGGCGAGAAGAGGTGCAGAGCGCATACAGAGCCAAGATAGGCGGCATCCTACAAGCGCTACGAAAGGTGGAGGCAATCATAGCCGCGTACGGGGCTGGTCAAGAGGTACAAGGCAAGGAAATCATCGTCGCGTGCGACAACAAAATGGCCGGGATCCACGCTGTGGAATACACCCGGGATGTGGGCGTGTCAGTGCAACACTTTGACGTGCTCCGCGAAATCAGAAGTATACAGCGGAGGCTGACAGTACGGCTGACGTACCGACATGTCTACGGCCATCAGCTTGAGCGCGACCGAGGCGTGAAGCAGGATGAGTATGCGGTGTGGAATGACGACGTTGACAAAGCCGCCGGAGTAGCTCAATCTGCGACGGCGGCGTATGAGGACGAAGAAATGTGCCACCAGGAATGGGCGATATGGATCGGCAAGAGAAAGGTGTGCACTGATGCGGCGCCGATGTTGCGCAGATACATTCAAGGGCGACGGACGGTCCACTGGCAATGCAAAGTAGGCAGGCTCCAAAAGGCGGAAGCAGGAAAGGTCGACGTTCATGCAGCTCGGCTGGCAATGGCAACCCTGAAGCCGTCGAGACGGAAATGGGTGGCGAAACACGCGTGCAGCTTTGGGCCGGTCGGGCGTAACATGCGCAAGTGGAAGTTTTGGAGCCATGACAAGTGCCCCATATGCAAAGATCAAGAGGAGACAACGGAACATGTGTTGCAATGCGCACACCCACTGGCAGTAGCGGTGCGGCTCAAGGCCTTGAAGCAGTGGGAAACTCAGATGATGGCGGCGAGAGGCGATGGAACGATGGTGAGAGAGCTTGTGCGACAGGTGCGTGCATGGAGCGAGGGTAGGACAGTTTCTGTCGACGGCGGCCCACAGCTGAGGAAGGCAGTCGAGGAACAAGCGGAGATGGGTTGGGGCATGCTAGTGCGAGGACGATGGTCAGCACAGTGGCAGAAGATTCAGGAGTCCACTATGCTGGTCAACGATAGCCCCGGACGGCCGGCGAACTGGATTGCGAAAGCTATGGCAGGGCTCTGGGACGTCAGGTGGAAAGCATGGATGGCACGCAACAAAGTGCTGCATGACAGCGACGTTGCGACCGAGGCTGCCAAAGTCTCCCGGGAAGCGGAGCAGGCGGTGCAGGACGAGTGGCGCAAAGGCACACAGGACATTAGCGGCGACGACGCCAGGCTGCTGACTCATACTACAGAGGCGGCGGTTCGGGCACAGTCCGCGCCGAACCAGATGCGATGGGTCCGGCATGTCAGGGCAGCTTGATTGGCAGGAGTGCAGCGACGAACAAGAAGTCCGCTTGGAAGGCGGCAAAAACGGAAGACGTGTGCGACGCAGCGTACAGCAGGCAGGCAGGTACGGCAGCGGCGTCTTCCACCATGACAGAAAAAGAATGTGAAGTGCATGACGACAACAGTTGCGTGCCCAGTGCGGTATGTTTGATGGCCCGTGGAATTGGCAACCCGCGGTAGACCAAGAAGTGAGGGATCTAGGTAGGTCGTTCGAGCGCAGTCGGCCCGTGTGGGCTCGCTGTACGCCGGCGACGTTAAAGCTTTCGAGGCAACCCTCGTGTGAGGGGATAATCAGTGCGTTATTATTATTATTATGGTGGCTAAATGTAGCCTCCCTAGCTTTGGATGTTGGAATGTTAGATCGTTGATCTTGTTCGAGTTGTTCACTCTCTTCTCATCTTGTTCTGGGTCATTTCGCCGATCGAGAAATCCGATGCGAAGTGGCATCCACGACACAAAAACACGATCTTGGGCAAAAAAAAACACAAAGATCGTGTGATTGGGGTGGATGGAGGTCGGCACGATCCCTTCGTCCACGCTTACCAACATGGAGACTCTGCGAGAACTCCACCGAACACAGTACAAAGCATTCCACGATACTGAGGAGTCCACCATACTGAGCACTCCACGGTGTGTGGATCCATGCCACGAACCCACACACAACAACGTGCAACAACGCACAACAACGCACAACAATGCACAACAATGCAGAGGTGATGAAGCAAAGAGAGATTGAATTCAATTGGGAACATGTTCTCCAACCTGCTTTCCTGTCAAAATCCTCCATTCAGTCCTTTGGCAAAGCGTTGGCTGACCATTCCTCACTTTCAGCGCACCATGCTCCATACTCAGATGGGATCGGGCAGAGCAAGATGGGCTTCTTTGGTCCATCGGACAGCTCCAGCAATGCCAACATCAACATGGGCATCAGTGGCAATGACTTCGACGATGGAGACATGCAGGGTGGTGGGAGCGACGATGGCAGTGACTTTGGGGGCGTTTCCTTGGATGATGATCAGTCACACAGGTCCCTCTCAAGATGCCACTTATCCATCACACACCTGTCCAGAACAAAGCAGGGCACACCATGAATCCATCAGTTGGCCACATCGACAGTTTGTCATCAGAGGAAGAGCTGGACGCATCCAGCGATGGTATGGACGATTTCAGCCACCACATTGCAACCCAAGCAACTGATTTCGACCCAACCTTGGGTCTTGATGGCAAGAACCAGAGCAGAATGGGCACCATCAAGATCTCGATGGTGGAGGAGCATTATCGTCATCGACCATGCCCTGAATGGAGACAGCAGGGCAGTGAGATAGCAAAGCAAGCAGATGCCTCCACAGTTACTCTTGCTAGTGCATCTCATGCCTTCAGTCAACTTGACGAGAATGTGGGCGAGCATGATGATGATGGCATGGTCCCAAGTGGATTTGATCCGTTCGTCGATGCATGCTTGACACTATCGCTGCCAGCTCCACCAGGGTGTCCACCTACTTGGTGGCAAGCTCAGGTATCACACAATTTCCAGGGTTGAACAAGGGGATGGTACATAAATATCAGTAATAGAGCTAAACTAGTATCCATCTTAGCGAGAGAGACTACGAACCATCCGACTCGTCAGCATTCCAGTAGATCGAACGAATACTTCGCCGAACCCCACATTTGGGGACAGATCCAGAACCTTGAAGTAGATCTTCGGAACCCGTGTCAGGGAACCAATAGAGTGTTCCGATAACCAAGTTTCTGACACCCACCATCGCCAAAACGCCAACACACGGAAACAGAGCCCCAGCAACGCGCATCATCGCCCATTGTCTCTCACGGAACTCAGACAACGGATCTCGACCCACGGTACTTGGGCTACACAACCCACACACATTGTCATTCAGGACACCACAGGAGATCCTCCCCGAAGGAAAGAACTATAGCACTAATCTCATAATCCGCACGTTTCTTCACCATCTACCAGTATTCTCAATTGACTACTTGTGGAACAGAAGACTCACGTTTGGACCGCTTGCCAGTCAAGCCTCTGCCTACAGCTAAACAACAGCCAACAAGACAACAGCCATTACGTTTGGGCTCTATTAATCACCAATGCTGCCAATGGGTATGGACACAGAGACATCCATCCAGAAGGGAAGAAGCGATGGTCGCAATATGTAATATCAGCAATGGTGAAACGGGTACAGACGCAGGAACAACGTCCCAAGGGGACACACAAGGGGACACACAAGGGGACGCCACGCGAAAGAACAGCAACACTGACAATGAACAAGAGTGGGGTCGCAACAAACAATGGCATGGGTCCATCACTGTCCAACACCAGCGAACTCAATGATGCCAAACTGGGCCAGCCACTCACAATGCCCAAGCATCATCTTCGGAGATCAATCCAATCCAACCACAAGCACCATTGCTCCAGTCTGTCCAGGTTGCTCGATCAGCCTTGGTACATGATTGTCCCTGTGTGAAAGGCATCACTGCCATGAACACAGGAGGGGAGCAGCTTGTGGAAGGGTTGGAGACACCAAATGGAGATGTGCAAGTTGACATCGAGCTGCTTCTCATGTGGCAACTGTCACAAGCCAACATGCTCTGACGATCGCTAAGCTCCATTCACAGTCCATCAAGGACAAGGCACGCATTGTGGAGCTGCTTGAGGCAAAGGAGGTGACGACCAACGATGCCAAGAAGGAGATTTCCACGATTTGTACTATGGAACAAGTGACCATTGCGGCGAAGGAGCAAGCGGAGAAGGTTGAAGGCATCAACCAGTGTTGCGCACGCACCAGCAATCCAATCCAGGCCATGGAAGTGACCTTGCCTCTGCCATACAGGAGGCCAGATCACACCTTGATGCATTTCAGATCGAACCACAAGCAGTCATTGACGCCTAAGAACGGACTGACAAAGACAACGAGGTCTTGCTGGCTGAGAGTGACGAGATGCTGGTGAGCATCGCGTCATCGAGCTGCAGCATGCAACCAAAGAGAGAGAGAGAGAGAGACACTGCAATCATTGAGTTGGGACATTTGCAGGCTGCGTCGCAGTCCGGCGTGGGTTGCCTGACGAAGAAGTGGAGGCTCTTTGTCAGATCAACTTGGGTTTGCAGTCTACATGCAGAACTCGAAACAGACATCCAAAAGCGCCATGAGCTGCGTGAGCAAATGAATCGTGTTGGACAGTCGCAAGCAATGCTGGATGACATCATCGAAGGTCTGCAATGTGATAGAACGATAATGAAAACGAGGTGAACTTACTGTACGCCGAAGGGTGATCAATCCGTGGTAGTGCAGTAGGTTGGTGAGTTTGTGTGTGAGTGTGTTTCTTAGTCTTTAAAGCTGTAACGAATCCAAATGAGACTTTCAAAAGGATTGTGAGCATGTGATATGCAGCATCCATTATAGTTGGATCTGCAACATCTCTATTAGTAGTAACATAGTGGAGCGTTGAGTCTCCGTACGTGCAATTATCGCGGTGTCGATGTTGCCATTTCCAAGAGGAGACATCAATTTCGTGACGGTCGGAGAGAGAGTTTGTTGTTCACTCTCTTCCGATCAATTTGGGGGAACAAGGTTCATCCAACGGTTTGACCCGATTGTCCGTTCTGGACAGATCATGTCACGCCCATAAGTGGCGTGGGATGGCCCGATCGCCCAACCCAAATTCAGCGGACACGCGACATCGTCTTAAGTAGGACACGATTCGAGGGTGGGACCCCATCCCACCGACATCGAGTCACGCTTCATTCCCGCTCAAACTCTGAGCAGTCGGTCATTTGATTAACTCGACTAAATCTTAACACGACTAATAGGAATACTAGTTTGAGCTAATACTCCCCAAAGTGTGTCTCGATGTAGGTAGCAGTTCAGGTGACGCGATCCGGCGAGGGGCTGGTACCCTTCCAGAAGAGTAGGGGCTTGACGAGGGGCCAGAAGGATGCCCAAGGTAGGAACTTGGTCATGATGTCGGCCACATTTTGTGAGCCGTGAATTTTGACGAAGTAGAGGACCCCGGCGGCGATTGCGGAGCGGACTCTGTGGTAGGCGAGAGCATTGTGCCGCTTGGACAACATGCTCATAGGCACAGTAGACGAGGTGATGACGCTTTGGTTATCACCAAACATCCAGCTGGGACCGTCGATGGGAATGCCCATCTCGCGGAGAGCGAGGCGGAGAGAGATGATCTGTTCGGTGGCCTGTCGGGCAGCAACGAACTCAGACCCGTAGGTCGCAGTCTCGACAGTGGCTTGGCGCTTGCTGAACCACTCGATGGGAGTTTGGTTAACAAGATGAAGGATGCCAGTTGCCGACCTGCCGGTGACCTTGCAGTGGAGGAGGTTTGCATCCACAAAGGTGGTGGTGCGGACGATCGCGCCTTTCGGAGTGGGCACGTCTGGGTCAGTTTCCTCCTGTGTGTGCCCGTACACGGAATAAAGCCAGTCGTGTTTGGGAACAACAAAACTCTCTTCGTGGTTTGGGACGCCCGTGCGGAACCGGATGGCGGCATCGGGATGTTTGCGCAGGTACCCGTAGACGCGTTGTGCGCGCTCGAGGTGACCTTTGCGAGGAGCGGCACGGAAGCGTGCGAGGGTCATGACGGCGACAGAGATGTCGAACCGTCCGAGGGTGATGCACCATTGTAGCGCGCCGATCAGCGACATGAACTTGCGTTTGTCGATCTCGGAGAGCTCTGGCGACTTGTCGAGTTCCGGGCTGTCGGAATGGTCGAGTGGGCAGCTGGCCTTCGTGGGGGCACAGCCGAACATGCGCTCGTAGTTGCCGAGCATGCGCTTGATGTACGATTGCGGGCTCATTTTCATGGTGCCATCGCTATCGCGACCGAAGTCTGCGCCGAGGTGGTAGGAGACGGGTCCGACGCCCTTCAGCTTGTATCCGTAGACCGAAGTGAGGATGTCGAAGAAGGCTTGCGGATCCTTCATGGTGGCCATGAGGTCGTCCACGTAGACGCAGACGTATTCCCAGTGGTCACCACCGTCGCGCATCCACACATCAGGGTCGGATCTGCATTGGAAGAATTGCAGGTCCCTGAGTGTGTCTGCGAGCGCTTCGTGGAAGCGTGCGCCGGAAGTGCGGAGGCCGTAGAGCGCCTTGACGATTTGCATCGTGTGACCGGCCTTGTCTCCGAACTCGTCTCCAGCGACGAAGCAGATGCGTTCCTTGGTGTAGGCTTCCAAGTACGCATTGCCGATGTCACCGACCATGGTCTGTAGTCCATTCATCTCCCCAGCGAGTAGTGCGAGGCGGAGAGAACGGAGACTGACGACTCCAGCGTAGGCTGTGTCTTTGCATGGTGCGGTCAAGTGTCCGCCAGCGACGCATCTGGCCTTGTGGCGCAGATCGTGCTTCACGGCGTATACCCATTGCAGTCGGATCTTCTGGAACCCATCAGGTACCTTGGCGTGGTATCCGAGGGTCTTGAAAGTTTCGTAGCTCGTGAGCTGGTCCATTTCCTTGCGCTCGGCATCAGCCCACAGCGTGTTACCATTCTTGGCGTCAAGCATCAGCGCTTCCTTGTGGTTGCGCGGTACCTGAACACCGAATTGGAATACGGGTGTGTTGCTGCGGTTCGCCTTGTTGGTGGCGATTGCGCGAGCGATCGAGGTTTGGCGAATACCGATTTGTCGGAAACGCTTCCAACCAGGAACACCAAGCAAATCGTGTTTTCGCGCATAAGTAGCGCAAGAGACCGGGTCGTCCTTCGCAATGACAGATAACGGTTCGGATGTTTTGGAACCGTCATCCCAAAGCACAGTGACATTGTACTTTGATCCCTTGTAGGATGGGGATGTCTGAGCGAGGGGACCTTCGTGGTCCACGATGTCTTGGAAGGACCATGTGCTCCCTGCCTGTGGGTTGTTCGTTGCACCATCTGTGGTTTGTTGCTCGAAGACGTCGGAAAGTTCGACATACGAAATCAGTTCGTGAAGCTCCCCATCGTTAAGTGATAGGAGCATCTTGATACGTTGATGGTTCTCAGCGTCTGAATCGTTGATCTTTTGGATCACTTCGGCACGGACGTTTTGTCCATTGTGGTGGAACAAAATTGTTTTGCCCAAAAGTTCTTCGGGTGTGAACTTTGGAACGGAAACGACGTCCTTTCCACTTGTGCGTGATTCTGTCTCTTGATGTGAGAACAAAACAGCATCCGATAATGCGTGAACGATGGGTTCAACATCGGAGGGAATGGTGTTGTCTGTGTAGTCACCGTCATCGCTGTCTGATACAGTAGTCGCAGAATCGGCATCCTCCCCCACGAGTGGAAAAGGATAGTCGGCTCTCAAGTTGCGAGTAGAGGCATCATCGGCGGCGCGGATAGCAGACCGAGGCAGGAGCTGTTGTGTCGCATCGTCGAGCACCCAGAATGTGAGGTCGTCGCCCTTGTGGAGACACGGACCAGCCCAGTGGCCGCGGCGCTCCTTGGACTCACTCGGGAAGCCAGGACGTTCCACACGGTAGTAGACCGGTTGCCACCAGTAGTACGCAAGGTACTTGCTGACATCCGGACGCTGCCCGAAGGCAGCCTGTGACGGCGTCACATTACCACACGTGCGCTGCGCGATGTGATTGAACAAGTCAATGACATACAACATGCAGATGAGCCAGAACCGCGACGGAGTACCCGTGCGATCCATGACGCCGTTTACAGTACGTTTGATGTCCTGTATGCGGCGCTCGGCCCCGTTCTGGTGTTGGTGCTCCGGCTCACTCTGGTGATCCTTGATTGCGTATTGACGCAGGATGTCTTGCACTTTGAATCCCACCTCTGATTTCGCGTTGTCCGACATTAGCAAATCGGGCGCTCCATGTCGACGAATGAAGTCGAGCAAGGAGTCCGCGACCTGCCGCTCGGACGCCATCGGGAATCCCGATGTGTACCGAGAGTCGAGCGCAACGAACACCTGGATCATGGTGCAACCACCATGGCCAGGGACACCGTCATCATGAGTGGGTGTATCAGAGAAGAAAGTGTCCATCGCGACCGTCTCGTGTAGACGATCGACGTTGGCCGCCGGAAAACGAGTGCGAAAATGCTTGCGCATCGCGAATCGTTCCGAAGTGCGGTACCACTGGGAAGTGCAACTGAGAGTGTCCTTGATCCGACGAGCAGGGATCCAGCCGAAGTGCGGACGCAGTGCCTCATAGTCGATGGGCGAGCTGCGAACACGAACGGAACCGGAGTTGCCAGCGGACCCGGAATGCGGTACAGTGCCGCGCGCCTCATCCGTCGATGCCGCATATACATGCAGGCGATCGAGGTCGGCGAACGCGGAACCATCATCATCATCGTCCGCGAGAGCGCGGACATCATCAAGACCGAACTCCTGATCGAGAATGGAAGGGTCCCAGACATCATCGGACGTGAAGTCCACATGAGGGTACCGATCCATCTCGGCAGGGGTTGGCGGGCGCATATCCATGTAGGACAGACCAGCACGAATGGACAGCGGGATGACGTGCCCCTCAGGTGTGACGACAGTCTGCCGACCACCAGGGAGACCACGCGGGCGTTCATTCACATCCATACCAAACGCATAGAGCTGGTTGGTGGAGTGGATGGATTTGCCCTTCCCGTACAGAGCGTACTGATGGAACTTGGCGACGATCGGGCCGCTGCTCGTGTGAAGCAGGGCCGCGACCGTGCCAATGTCCAAACTCGCAATGGTGGAATCACCAATGCCGCTCACGTCCGCCGTGGTGCCCGTCTTGCATAGAACTAGCACGTCGTCGCCAGCGAGGCCGCCATTGGCGCCACTGTCGACGAGCGCACCCGTCGTCGTCTCCACCGAGGTCTCGAAGTTGTATCGGACCACGGTAGAATTCACCCGTCGCCACGCCCCGCCATCCGAATCGACGAAATCAGCGGTCGACTGACCAGACTGACGAGCCTGCGCGAGCATGCGGTTGATAGCAGATCCCGGAGGACCGCCCTTTGAATCCGCATTGCCGCCAGCGTCGGAGGAAGCGGGAGCGTTGGTCGCCGGAGTGGACGAAGAGTTACCCGAGGACTTGGCTTTATTAGCGGCACGCGAGGTGTCGCCCTTGCCAGCACTACGGGAGGGGTTGTTGTGCATGTAGTCCTTCTTCTGGGCCCAAGACATGGTGGTCCATTCCTCATTCGGAATGCGACCGCGCTTGTCGTTGGTGTAAGTCTTGCCGTTGCCTTTGGCAGGAGACTTGCCCGAAGAGTTACCCTTTCCTTTCCCTGTCGCAGCGTTGTTGACGTTTCGCTTTTGAGTCTGACGAGGGTGGGAAGAATCGAGGCGTTGCGCATGGATCCGAACCGAGTTGAGATGGTGATCGAATCCAGCCGCCTTGATCTCGAAACCGGAGGGCATGGCTGCGAGCATCTCGTCGCGGACGTAGGAAGTGCTCGTGAGAGCATTGAGTAGATCCTTGTCCGGAGCAATCGAGTTGTGCAGCCACGTCTTCTTCGTGTTGTCCGGCAGAGCATCATCTTCCATATCTTCGATATCGGAGATGATTCCCTGCCAGGTGTCCACGAAGTACTCGCGGTTCTTCTTCCAGCTGTTATCCAAGGTGAAGGAGGCGATGCGAGCACGAAGTGCCATTGCCGCGCTCTCACCATTGACACCATTGGTGTAAGTCTCAATGAGACTCTGATACACAGCTCGACCGTCCTTGCTCGCTTGATGCTTGCGAAGGAGTTGGTCGCCACGCGAAGTCTTGACATGGAGGCTCAGAACAGAGTACAAGTACCTGTTCTGCATGTTGTAGAACAACATGTCCGATGGACCCGGCTCCCACGAAGGATCGATGTGATACTCAAGTCCATGAGTATACGCGATCGCTTCGAATTGGCGTCGGAACGAAAGGAAGCGCTTGTCATCCTTCAGGGTGGGGAATGCGAGGGCCTCACGCTTAACACCGCGGCTGAACTCCTTGGTGAACGACTCTGGGAGAGCGCTCGCCGGAGCGAATGCAACACTTGGCACAGGAGCAGCAGCGGTTGGAGTGTCCGCTGTTGCCGCGCGTGCCGAAGGGTTAGTCACCGGAGTAGCAAATCTGGCCCGATCAGGCGGGGACACAGATTCGATATCCTCATCATCGTCCACAGTACGGCGAGTGCGGGTACTGGGAGGAATGATGCCGACACCTCCTCGGGGATGGTAGCTGGCCGGGGTCCGAGGACCCGCGGTCCCGATGACAGATAGGTGCGAGATGTCGTACATGTCGACACTCATCCATTCATCGGGAGTCAATCGGGGTTGGAGATTGATCCAGCGTACCAATGCGAGGATCTTGTTGACAACAAGCACATTCATGGGACGGAATGTATTGTCGTCGTCGTCGGTCACCTCGATTGCCAAGAGGGCAGGCTTATCGAGATGAATCAGATCCATTGCGTTGGCGATTCCGGCCTCGTTGAGAGCGCGACGTTGCCAAGAATGGGCCTGAATGCCGATGGTAGACAAGACGTGGTTGAGTATGGTGTACTCGTTGGTGTCGGTGACGTTGGTGTTGGTAGCCATGGTGAAAAACGTTCGGAGATGGGTGATGGGTGATAGTTGATGTGATTGATGTGATGGAAATTGTTTGTTTTGTGTTTGTTTTGTTGTAGTGGGCGGAGTATTTGTTTGTCTTGATATTTCTGGTTTCTCGCGTAGATCGCCGTGGGCGATGTTGTTGTACGATTCAAGAAATAGAGCAGGAAAGCACACTTGATCAATCGTCTGTGACGAGTTGTTTTCGATTCAAGAGATGATTGGCGTGTGAAGCAGTTTGGAGGGAGAGAGTTTACACACTTGGACTGTGATGTCTGGAGTGTGGTGAGCGCGCGAGGGCCGAAGCCGAGTGGAGCTGAACGGTGGAGTCCGAACAGAAGAGTGTGTCTGCACAGGTGGACTGGGCAGAGAGTGTCACGTCGTCACGTGAGGGAGTTGAGGATGCTGGAAGCAGATGAAGTGGATATTCACTCGATCAACACAGGTGTGGAGCGAGTGCGACTGTTAATCTGATAGAACGATAATGAAAACGAGGTGAACTTACTGTACGCCGAAGGGTGATCAATCCGTGGTAGTGCAGTAGGTTGGTGAGTTTGTGTGTGAGTGTGTTTCTTAGTCTTTAAAGCTGTAACGAATCCAAATGAGACTTTCAAAAGGATTGTGAGCATGTGATATGCAGCATCCATTATAGTTGGATCTGCAACATCTCTATTAGTAGTAACATAGTGGAGCGTTGAGTCTCCGTACGTGCAATTATCGCGGTGTCGATGTTGCCATTTCCAAGAGGAGACATCAATTTCGTGACGGTCGGAGAGAGAGTTTGTTGTTCACTCTCTTCCGATCAATTTGGGGGAACAAGGTTCATCCAACGGTTTGACCCGATTGTCCGTTCTGGACAGATCATGTCACGCCCATAAGTGGCGTGGGATGGCCCGATCGCCCAACCCAAATTCAGCGGACACGCGACATCGTCTTAAGTAGGACACGATTCGAGGGTGGGACCCCATCCCACCGACATCGAGTCACGCTTCATTCCCGCTCAAACTCTGAGCAGTCGGTCATTTGATTAACTCGACTAAATCTTAACACGACTAATAGGAATACTAGTTTGAGCTAATACAATGTGACCTTGCCAACCTCAAAGAAAGCAAGGTCGCAAGTGAGACTCAGATGGTGTCGCCAAGATGCAGAGGCTGGCTGGAGAACGCCAGGCTCTTGAGAATCGGTTCGCAGTGGTGTTGTGACAGCTCGACCAGGCCGTGGCCTATCTCCAGAATCAGAGCCAGAACACGCAGATGGGTCTGACCAGCGACTTGAAGAACCACGTTGGATTTCTGGAACGCAGCTTGGCAGATCAGCAGGCTGCGCTGGAGCAGTTGGATGCGGCCATCTGGAATCTGCAAGCCCAGCTCAGCAACGTCATGCAAAGATCGCAAGCTGGTGCGGAAACGATTAATGGCATGACATGACATCTGCTGCCTAGATGGGAGAGGAAGGATCTGCAAGCTCGAGTTCCTCTGCGAATCATCAGTGCATCATCACGGAATGGCCTGGAAGTGGCGAAGCTCAAGCTGTCTGAGACTGAATCCTCGCTGTTCGACCTTCAGATGGACATCGACTCCGAGAGCGAGCAGTGGGGAGCGAGATTCTCGATCCGAAGCATCAGCAAGTGATCGCCGAGTCCAAATCTGGCACAAAACAGTGCGGCATGCGTCATGAGTTGCCTGTCGCACACCGCGCCATCTCTGAGAGAAACGATCAGACGAAGCTCTGCTGCAATCACAGATGGCGAGTATGGAGCAGAAATTGGGAGGAGCCGAGCAGGAGATTGGAAAGAAGGACAGCAGTCTGTGTGGTACCTACATGCTGGCTACCGAATTGGAGCAACTGCGGTCCCAGAACGAGGAGCTATCGGCCGTGGTCGCTCTCCACAATGGCAACAATCACGAACTGATGGTGTAGATGAAGCAGAACATCATGAAGCTGGCGGTGGAACAGGAACAGGCGGAGATGCTGCGAGCGAATGCGTTGGACGCGTTGGACGCGTTGGACTAGCTAGAGCACGGGACGAAGATGGAGCCGCATGCCTCAGGCTGTGGCATTGGGCCAATCATGTGAAGCGTCTGTACTCGGACATGAACTACGGAAACAAAGTGTGGAGAGCCAAGCAAGTGATGTCCCATCGCTCGCACGTGTACATGTATGCACAAGGTATGGTGCATGAGAAATGGGATCGCGGCGTGTGTTTGGACTTGGACAGGATCTATCTGTACCATGCACAACAATGCCACAAGTCTGCAGCACTACACAGAGTACCTCTCTATGAGTATGCATATTCGTATGCTGCAGGCAATGTGGCAGCACCCAACAAAGCTACTGCGGGAATGCTGTTCTGGTTGCTTGTGTCGTGAAGACTATCATGCATGTGCACTATATTCGTGCTCAGTGGAGCACGAGTACATCCGCATGAGTACTCTATGTATCTGTGTGCGTGCAGAGAGCGTTTGCATTGGGGGACGGGCAATTGGTGATGTGTGCAAATCTACGGGCTTCATTCTATGTCCATTGATGTATTGTGAGTTGAAGGGGGTCTCAGAGTCTCGGCCCTACATGTACTACACTGCTGGTTCAATGCTGGTAGCGAGTGAAAGGAGAGATCTCTTGTGTCTTCTTTGCTGTCCATACGAGCTGTTGTGCCATGCAGACATCAATGTGTGTATGGTTATGTTGGTTGGTTGGTTGGTTGTTGTTCTTGTGTGTGTTTGATTTGTGGCTGTAGTAATAGTTGTATGTGAATGCTGTACATGTATGATGTGTGTGTGCCATGGCCATCAGTGCTAATGGCGCAATGGAGTCATGTCAGAACATACCATACAGCATCATATCCAATGGTTTTGTGTCAGTAGTTGGTGTTCTGCTCAGTTCCCAGCGGTGCTGGTCTTCTCAACATTGGCCATGGGTTCAGAGATGTTGTCCTCGAGGTGCTCCTCAGCTCCCTTCTTGAGCAGGCTTTTCAATGCCAGCCTTGAAGTTGCTCTCCTTTCAGTCCTCCCCCCATTCGGCATTCAGGGTCATTGTCTTGGTGGTGAAAGGTCTGTTTGTGCATGTATGTTACAGCTATCCATGTACCCTGTTGATGTGTGTTTGTATGTGCATGCCTGGTTCGTTTTCTGTTCCTCCTTGTGCAAGCCATCTGTGCACACAATGCAAAAGAAGACTGATCCGCTCAAGCCAGAGAAGACATGGACACTGACATCATGGAGGGATACTTCAAGCTCCTCGACCTGCTGGATGGAATGCTAGCAGATGAAGTTTGATTGGAGTGACTCGGTGGCCTGCTTGGTGGTCATCTTGATACCATGGTCCATGAGGCTCATCTGGTTGATGATGTGTGGTTGGTCGGCTGTGAGGCTTTGACAAGTTGCGGAGTCTTTTGGCACCCTATTGGAGATAGGCTTGCTCTTGCTTTGTTGGTCGCATGTCGATATCCGCAGTCAGATGAGTCCAAAGGAGATGTGGTTGCGATGCCTGGGAGGCTTACACAGTAAGTTATGCTGACCGTGCAATCCAATAACGTTGCGCTGTTGAGGAAACGATAATTGTTTGAAGCAGGACCAGTAGCAGTAGCATCATGACCAACACCAAAGCCATCACCAATGATGGCGCTTGTGGAGGTGGCAACTATCTTGTGTAGCATCCATGAAGCCATGTTGGCTTCATTTCCAATTGGTGATCCTCTCTTTGCTGATGAGGGTTGTAGATTTGCACATGCGAGCTGTCTCTCTTGCTGTGCGCATGTCCTTGATGACTTGAAGCCTCTGACCCTCTTGATGTCAAAGCATGGTGTGGGTGCAAGGAGAGCACCCAAACGGTCTCCTCCCCCCACCAACATCATGCGTAACCACGTCTTCGTTGTAGTGTGTCCACGTGATCACAGCCACAACAACGAAGCTGTTGTCTTCGGTTTTGGCGCGCTGTTTGACACGATTGATGTTGAAGAAGTATCATAGTCCTTCAGGTCGCCGAAACAAAAGATCCAGCGAAACACGGCGAAGGTTGTCAGCATGTATTTTCCCCACATTGTTGTTGTTGGTGGTGGTGGCAGAAGAGAACAACAGATACATGATGTGATGTGATGGATGGATGGATGGATGGGAGGAAGAGCAGAGAGGAAGAGATAGTGGCCATGACGACTATACGAGTGAAGAGCAAGGCTGGAAGACACTCTTGGCAGAGACAGTCGCTCATCACAAGAGCAAGAGCAAGAGCAGAGATACAGAGCGGTGTACATCGCCATGCTTACACCATGTCGATCAGGTGATGCACTGTGCTCCTGCCCTCACTCTCTCTCTCTGTCTCTGGAGATGCACTCCAACACCAACAGCAGATCTATCAGCATCTTCGCCTTCCACATTGGGGGTCATTGGCCATGAGCAGACACAATATCCTTGCATTGTCTGCTGTATGATTTCGATGCACAGCCTAGTATCATTGATGGTGAAGTGGTGGATCTGAAGCTCTGCTTTCACTTCATGTCAAGCCTGAACGATGGCATGAAGCATGTGTGTGGAGGCATGCTGATCGGACCGGACATCGTTCTTGCTCTATCCCATTGAGCGCAATCCTTCAGCGCTGTTCAGATGAATCGCAACAACATCTACGAGACTTTCGTAAATCATCCAGAGCGCTACTCCAACTTTCATGCCGATTCAGATCCGCATGATGTGGTTGTGGTGAAGCGTTTCGGAAGCTTTCAAATACACGTGTTTCCTCTCACGAAGTAGGAGGAACGAAGGTGGTGTGCTGATGGCCCTGGGATGGACCACAGCAACACAAGCGATCCAACCACAAGCACAACAGAGCTACGACAGACAACAGTCTGCTCTATTACGCACCCAATCGACAAGTGCCAGGATGCCGCTAGTGTGGGTTGGAACAGCAGCACTCATCATATCCACAAATCAAGGAAATCGTCTGCTTCAGCATTGGCAACTTCTCTCCTGCTTCATCATCTTTGTCGGCTGCATCGGTAGCCATGTGGTAGCTGGTGTGCGCCTTGTGCGATATCATCGACAGACTGTTGCAGCAACAAGGCAAGTAGCAATTCATCCCGCTCTGTCAAGTTGTAGTGGAGTACTACAATCGATGCATGAAGTTCGCGGAGTCCGCATCCCTTTCTCGCACAACTCTTTCTACATCATGGAAAACCGTATGATCGGCGATGACGACGATGACAGCGGTGGCCAGACCACCGTCTTTGTGCCACACTGTCCGATGATACCGCACATGAATGTGCTGGACACCAACCAGGATCACAGACAACACAGCATCATGGTCATCAGCAATGCAACGGCGGACGACGCGCACCTGCGGTTGTTCGAAGATCACGCCTTGCGGTCCAGCCAGGCTGTGCTGCATACGATGCGATCGTGTGCACAATAACACGTCACAGACATGCCGGGCGTAACATTGGATGGATCGTTGATCGCCTCCTTACACAATAGATACTACTCTGACCACTAATTTACACATCAACTCTAATCGAGCATTCGTTCACTTCTCAGTCTGCTGTTGTTGTGATTCGCTCCTCTTCCTCAGCAAGGCCGTCCACCTCAATCACTTTGGATGATCTGGTACTCATGGAGCGGGCGAAGTCCACCAATGTTGCCCGATCCATGTATGAATCCACATGTACTGTACCCTCATCCTCATCTACAACCTTGTACAGGTCCATCATGAACATACGACTGTACTCATCATCGATACAATCACTCTCCGTTCTCCCACCGCGGAGGACAAAAATACTTATCATCAGTTGGGGGTTGTAGAATCAGTTTGCTTAAATCTAGATGAGTGAACATATCTTTCTCACTTTCAGCTGCCACTCTCATTGCTGTATCGTTCGACACCACGCAGTTGTGTTGATCAGTGAATATCAACGCATCTATCATGGTGTCCTCTGTGAGATGCTTGTGGGCCAACTCCATTTCCAGAACAAGCTTGAGTAGCCAGAAGCCGAACTCGTTGGCCACAAGGATCAGCTGTTGCAGATCGTCCTGCCCAGTGAGGATGGGAGTTGGCTGGTGAGAGGCATCTACATCGTGGTGAGCGTTGGTGTGAGCGCCAACATGAGTGCCAGTGTGAGCAGCAGCGTTGTCACGACAGTTGTTAATACAGGATATCTTGGCTGTGTAGATGCATTGGAGGACGTATCGGACGTGTTTTGGTTGAAGATTGGGAAGAGGGATGGTTGTTTGGATGGGTTCAGTTCCATCGTGAGCGTCATCATTCGCGCGGTGAAGTTGGGTTCCTTTGTCGATCAGTGTCTCAATGGATGGGAGTGTGATGATGAGGGCTTGGGCGTTTGCCTTGATTGGTTGTTGTTGGTCGCCCTGTCCACACAAGAAGATGGTGTCTGTCCTGTCCTCGGTTTGGAAGGATATGGCCGATCTTCTCAAATGTTGATGTTGGTCCTCTTGTTGCTGCTGTGTTTGTGTTCATTCTCTTGCCTCTTTCGCTTCAACTGCTGTCCCAACTGTTCTTGTGGTTGTTCATTTGCTTGTTCGTTTTGTTGTAAGCGTTGCTGCAGTTGTTGCAGTTGTGGGTGAGCTGAAGGCGAAAGTCCTCTGATGAGGGACTCCATACACTCCAGGTGGCCATTGTCATATGCCCAACGAAGGGGAGTGTGACCATTATTGTTTTGGCAGTTGATGTTCGCCTCACATGATTCGATGAGGTACTTCACACACTCCAGCTGGCCGTTGTAGCATGCGTGATGAAGGGGAGTCCAACCATCGTCATCTTTGCAATTGATGTTTGCCCCACATGATTCGATGAGGTACTTCACACACTCCAGCTGGCCGGTGCGGCATGCCTTATGAAGGGGAGTGTAACCATCGTCATCTTTGCAGTTGATGTTCGCCTCACATGATTCGATGAGGTACTTCACACACTCCAGGTGGCCGTTGTGGCATGCCTTATGAAGGGGAGTGGAATCATCGTCATCTTTGCAGTTGATGTTGGCCTCAAATCCTTCATTCTGCGTCTTGTTCTGCTTCTTCCATTCCTTCAACACCGACAAGTCACCTGTCCCGGCAGCAAAAAGGAGTTGTCTGTTCGTAACATTCGGCATTTTGACAGGATGGTCGATGGTTGGTGGACGATTGACGTTGGACGTTGAACGATGGACGTTGAACGATAGGTGTTGGATTGGCTGTCGAGGAAGTGCGTCGTCTGAGCTACCTATGGCAGAGATATCGATCGTAGTGTCTTCAATAGCTTGTATGAGGATGGTTACCATACACTTTGTGATGAATATGAGTGGCAATTCGATGTCTGTTATTGATGTGTTGGAGTATGGGGTTGAGCAGTGTGTTGTTGTCTTTCTCTCTCATTCTCTCTTTGTGCACCAGCATCTTTGCGCGTTTGCCTGTGTTTGCTTCCTCTTGATCGCACCCTTCTGGTTCGCGTGGGAGCGTGGCGATCGGGGTTGTGCGTGTGATGTGATCATCGCAGGTATCTCCGGCTGCGCAGAGGCTGTGAACATGGGATCGTGCACCGACACAGATTGAATGCGAACGCCTCGCCGCGTGTCGCGAAGTAATCACAAGAGTCGATTCACGAGGAAAAAACAGATCACGAATGTCACCAAACTCCAACATCGACTGACGAAAACGAAGAAGATCCGACACAACGATGGTCGGCACAAACCAACAAACATGACCACCATCACAAACATCGCAGAGAGCAAGGAACCAAGGAACTCTGCGGGTACTCCAACTGCAATTGATCGCAGAACACTGCAGTTGCCAAAATCACAGCGTCGTACCATGCCTCGCAAGCAAAGAATTCCGAGGATTCCAACAACAACGAGGACGACGACGATGACAAGATCGTTGCTGACGATCTTTCTGTTGGCGTTGCTCGAGTCGCATCGCGCATTGGCGTTCTCTCCAAATGCGTTCGCGACAAGGCAGCAACCGAGCGTCTCCTCCACGCAATACACCAAGTTGAATCGACTGACTCAGTGTCCACAACGGTTGACATTGACACGATGGCCATTGTGTGGAAGCAGGCGAGATGACGCCAAGGGCAACGTCAGTGACAACGGAGACAAGGATACCGATGACAACGACGAGCTGTCGCTGCTGACAAGAAACCGAAACGACATCAGCAGCAACAACAGCAGCAGCAACAACAGTAACAGCAACAGCAACAACGCCAAGAATGACAGTGACAATGATACACCCGCCTCACTGGACGAGTTCCTTGACCGGCCGCTGTTCGACCCCGATTCCATCCTCGATGAGACCGGCGAACCTCTGAAGGAGAACGCCAACCCAATCTCTGTATGGTTCGCCAGGTTGGTGCGCAACGACTACGAATTGGCAGAGACGCTGTATGCTGGCATCTTCTTCGTCGTGCTGCTGGTGATCACGCAGGAAGTGCTGCGCATGCAGATGTACGGTGACAACTACGTGCCCTTCGTCGCGGGCGGTGCCAAGATGACGGGGAAGCTATTCTGAGCGTGATGGATGCGCAAGGTATGGCAGCGTTGCGAGTGCTCGCATGTGCGGAGCGACGACACAGCACATCGTGGGTGTTGGATGAATGTGATCATCTGGTTAAATTTCCACGAATGCAGAACAATCATGGATCCGTCATCGTGCACAGAGTGGTCTTCTGCAATCTTCTCCAATCGATTCTACATCCCACAGGAGCACTTACACGCAGATGTACCATGCGATGTGATCATGTGCTGACAAAGACTAGAGCAGCAGAGGGTAGCATTCTGCGAGTAGTCGCAAGTTGCCATCATTCGCCAACGGAATTGTCGCCCCTTGCTTCAACTTGTAGTCTTGTTGACGAAATAGGTGATTCGACTTAGTCAGTAGTACAATCTGGCACAGAAACGAGATGGATGAATGATGACGTCACGGTGCAATAAATGACTCAGACAACTGCAACAACGACGTCCACCGATGGCAGACAAGATCCAACAACAACGACGCCAATCGTGGCCGACACTCAGCATGATGGCACACACGCACGTCATTTGGCCGTAGAGTACCTACCTATGGTATCTGGTGGCACGAGCTGCCATTCTCCGCAAAGATCCATTCTCTGGTCAAACTCTCCCTCGTCGATTGAGAGCTGGTTGATCATTGTAGTAGAGGATTGGCATTGTTATCATCGGCACGATCTCAGTCACAACTCATCAATACTCAGTCCATACCAACACGAGCTACTCCATCAAGAACACTGACAAGCATGAGTGCCGCTCTCACTCTCACTCCGAAGATGAAGATGAAGAGCATGGCTGTGCTGGTTGCCGCATTGGCCATCGCGATTGGCTGCGTGGAGACCGTGAATGGCTTCACCACCATGAGCCCAGCGTCTTCATTCTGCGGTCGCAAGCCATCGGCATCATTCATGGAGTCGCAGAACTTGATCAAGTGCCAGGGATTGCCATCCGAGCTTCTCTCAGACGCAGCCGCCGAAGCTGCGCAGGTTGCCACCACCAATGCCGCATCCAGCGAGCTGACGACGTTCTTCCTGAAGACGCTCATCTCCAGCGGAGTCCCAGCGGTGTGCACCATCATCGTGATCATCATCGGAGCCATCGCGTTCCGCAAGAGCAGCAGCAGCAAGCGCAGTCCCTCCAATCCCTTCAACGATGCCTCCAACAACCCCGCCGCCATGCTCTACGACGATCTCTACGGCGACCAGGAGCAGCAGGACGTCCCGCCCTTCCTCAAGTTCCTCAAGGGAGGCTCCTCCGATGGCGGTCCACCGGGATCCTCCGTCAAGAACAAGAACGTCGGCGTCCCCAAGCAGACCTTCCTCAGCCTCACCAACCTCAACAAGAAGTACGACTCCATGCAGTACAGCATCACGGCGGCCACGCAATCCAAGGCCACCGCCGCGGCGCAGTTCCGTCAGAACGCGTTCGGCAAGGCCCTGCAGAAGGCCCTCACGCTCGATGCCGACAATATCAACGGCAGCGGCGACGATGGTGGCATCGCCACGTTGCAGCCGTACCAGCAGACGCAGCTGCTTGAGTGGGAGGCCACCCTGCTCAAGGATGGAGCCAAGCTCGTGCAGCAACTGACGGATCAGCAGACGCAGCTGGCCGAGATCACCATCGATCTGGAGATGCAGGTTATGGGCATCGACTCGGTCTACCAGCTCGATCCCGAAAATGTCACGGATTCCAACGCGACGGCTGTCAACTCGACGTCCACTACTGCATCCACAACCAGCACAACCACAGCATCCAAATCAAGCAAGTCCCATGACAAGAAGACCGCCAGCGAACTCAAGAAGGAGGTCACCAGATTGCAGAAGGATATTCAGAAGTTCGAGATGGACGCCCTCAAGCGTCTCTTGCAGATTGTGGGACCGGCTTCGGCTGCTGCGGTGCGTGCTGCGTGGTTGGGCAACATCGCGGTGCGTGGCACGGGCAGCATCCTGCAGGATCTGCAGCAGAGACCGCTCGAGGCCCTCCTGTCTCCAGAAGGAAAACGTCGCGTCCTCTACGTCGCGCGTTTCCCGGGTGACACGAGCGCCTCGCAGGTCGAGACCCTGCGCGAGGAGGTCACGGCCATCGTGCGCAACGCCAACCCCGACGACGAGGTCCTCATCGTCCTGCAGACGGGCGGCGGCACCGTCACGGGATACGGTCTGGCAGGCGCGCAGTTGCAGCGCATCAAGAAGGCCGGTCTCAAGCTCACCATCGCGGTGGAGCAGGTTGCCGCCTCGGGAGGATACCTCATGTGCTGCGTCGCGGATCGCATCGTCGCGTCGCCCTTCGCCGTCCTCGGCAGCATCGGCGTCATCACGGACATTCCAAATGTCTACGAGCGTCTGCGTACGGAAGGCATCGAATTCCAGACCGTCACGGCCGGTGAGTACAAGCGCACCCTCACGCCCACCAAGAAGGTCACGAAGCAGGACTTTGAGAAGACCAAGGCCGACGTCGAGGACATCCTCAAGCTCTTCAGCTCGTGGGTCGCCACGAACCGCCCGCAGCTCGATATCAAGAAGGTCGCGACGGGCGAGACGTGGTTCGGCGAGGATGCGTTGGCCATGAATCTGTGCGACGAGATCCTGCCGGTGGATGATATCCTCGTCGATTATGTGGATCGCGGATTCGACGTCTTCGAGATCGAGTACAGCCCGCCGGAGGACTCGCCGTTGGGTTCCCTGTTGCCATCGCCGCTTGGCAGCGCTTCGTCAATATCGCAGGAGACTGGCATTGTGGGCTCCGGCGTGCGGTGGTTGGTGCGCACGGTGGCCAACGAGGTGCGGGCGGAGCTTGGTGTGTCCGACGCCATGAAGTACGACCGTCCCTTGACCGAGAAGTACATGGCGCGCAACGATGATGCGGATCGCATCAAGACGCAGGCATGAGCAGTGTTGTGACGTGGGAAGTGATGGTCGAGTACGAGGAGGATGACAGTGCGCATCATCGGTTTGAATGATGCATCGGGCAATCATCCACTCT
Organism: Craspedostauros australis; assembly: GCA_026770025.1. NCBI lineage: Eukaryota > Bacillariophyta > Bacillariophyceae > Mastogloiales > Achnanthaceae > Craspedostauros > Craspedostauros australis. The sequence goes on along the minus strand of JAMXDE010000063.1, from coordinate 184,020 downwards.
ACATGCTATTACATGTAATTAGAGCAGTGCGGTTCTAACTTGCTTCTGTTATTTTTAAAGTGCATGGGGTACAATTAGGTGTCGCTGTTGCAACATGACAAGAGGAGAAATCGTACTGGATGATCCTGCACACATGCTCTCCCTCTCTGTTTGTGGAGTTATTTTGATAGGCCGTAATGCTCTCTTGTCCACCTCCTGAATAGTACGCTGTTGCGATCATTCAATCATTCTCACGACATTTTGTGACGTACATACGAGTATGCTTGCTACAATAGTGCTCTACTATCTGCACTATTTGGAAAGCTTGGAATCGATGATGCGGAACTTCTCGAAGAAAGTCTTGAAGAGCGTGACGCCATATGTCACTGAACGAGTATGGCAAGTGTGCACGGACGTGATGGAAAATGCAGAAAGCAATGAATGGTTGATGCATGGAAGGATCGAGATAAAAAACGGTAGGACAAGTGTGGGAAGCAAAGCATGATGTGAGCATGGTGCGAGTACTCATCGATGCCATTTCCACACGATGATGGTGATAATGACAACCAGCATGTCGATGGCTAGCACAGAGCATTGACAGCATGAATGATAATGCAACACGTACAATCTTGAACCCCCATGACTTCACGACAGGAGTGCATGCTGAGCTGCGGCATGCCCGCATCGACCGTGCGGATGCCGGTCTTGGCGGAGATCATGGGGCCGATGGTGGAGCCGCAGGGACAGTCGTTCTTGACCACGAATTCCTGCATGGGGACGTTGGCTTCGCGTCCCAGCTCGCGCAGCAGGAATCCCGTCATGCCATTGGTGGTGTATCGTTGATTGGAATTGGTTTTGACGACGACGCCATCGTTCATCTTGGGCGCGTGCTGCGGCTCGTGCTTGGAGGCGTAGTTGGGGTGGATGGCGTGGGCCTGGTCGATCGAAAGGCAGAACGAGCGGTGGATGTTGGTGCGGTAGAGATCGGGATTGATGGATCCACCGCAGATGGCGGCGGAGATGCGCTCGACGGCCTCCTGGATGACGGGCGAACCGGCACCGTGCGATGAGGTGGAGCCCACCTCCTCATGATCGAAGAGGACGACGACATTGATATCCTCCGTGTTGGGATTACTCTCGCACAATCCCGTAATGGCGCAGAAGCAGGTTGCCAGGTTGTCGAGACGGGCCGAGTAAAGGAGATCCTTGCCGATGCCACCCACGGCAGCGGCTTGGGTGTCGAAAAAGCTGAGCTCCCAGTCGAGAATGGCCTCCACGTCAATACCGAGCTCCTCGGCGATTGCCTTGAGCAGCAGCGGCTCCTGTCCGGCCTGCCAGGTGTTGATCTGTTCTTCCACTTGTTTCTCCAGGATCTCCTTGTTGCTGTCGTTGCTTGGCGTCTCAATGGCGGTGTCCGACTTGAGACCTGCGGTGGTCGCGATCATCGGTGAGGTATGAGTCTCCTTGTTGACAGCAAACGCCTTGCGTTCATCCGCTGACTGGAGGTGGATGCAGAGCGTGGAAATACGCGCCACGGCCGTTTGCAGCTTGACCAACCGAGTCCCAAATCCGTCATCATCGCCACCGGTAGCACCACCGGGAGCACTCGCCTTGACCATGACCCTACCGCTGATGCCCAGATCACGATCGAACCATGTGTGCCAGAGACCGCCACCGTAGCACTCGACGCCGAGCATCGTGGCACCGTTCTTGGAATTGGTGCTCTTGGACTTTGGCTTGAGCTTGAGGTTGGGCGAGTCGGTGTGACCACCGAGGATGTGGAAGCCGAAGGGCTTATCCGCGCTGACATCGCTGCCAACGACGAAGGCGACGATGGAGCTGCCATGGATCGTGTAGTAGTACCTGCCCCCGGGCTTCAATCCGGCAGTGACGAAGGGCTCCTTGACATCGATCTCCTCGAAACCATGCTGCTGGAGCTTGTCGATCGATGTTGCGACGGCATGAAACGGGTCCGTCGATGCGGTGAGGAAGCCGCATGCGCGCTGCGCCAACTCCAACTGAGGACTGAGGCTGCTCATCGTTGCTCGTTGCTGTGCGAATGCTGGGCTTGGTCCGAGTCTGATACTGCTGTTGGTGCTGCTGCTGTTGGTGCTGCTGAGTCGCAGAGGATGGTGAATGGCACTGGATGCCCTTCTCGCTGAACGGATGCTTGTACTGATGCTTGTGCTGATGCCGGTGGCTCTGCTTGTGATTAGAGTTCGTGTCAATGCCGTTCGCAGGTGCGGATACATGGAAGATGAGTGCGCGCAGAGTAGAGTAGGTATGATATTATGTTGCACGTGGAGTATCGTTGAGTGCCAGAGCATTAGAATGATACGAGGTGAATGTCGTTGGAGGACTGGCAAGTACTATGATACAACCAATAGCACGAGGATGAGCACTGCGACGTGTATTGGCACAACTGCAAGAGGACGAGAGTGGATACGACCTATTGTACGATGCAAGATGCGTCCTTTGATGCCGACGGAGACAAACCAATGATTGGAGATGGCTGTAGCTTTTGTCGATGTCGATGTTGATGTTGATGTTGATGGCGTCCTTGTCGCCGCAGCCGCGATCCTTCCGCTGTGATGGGCTTCGCATGTGGCGTGTCCGAACTGCCCACCAAACAGCAAAACACAATCGTGGAAACAGAAAATGGTGACTGGCTTCATGTTCGCGATCAGGTGGAAGTCGTGTATGACCACTCCGATTTCGGCTCGTTGCTCTATCTGAGAGTGTCCCAATACATGATCAGGTGTCACGAACGATTCAAATATCAGTGCTCTCAATACTACATTTTATCTATATTTACCGCAATGGTGCAATACTGCATACTGTCTTCGCCGGTTTAAGATTAGGGAGGCCGTTCTGCTCTTCGTGTTCGTTATCGATGGACAAGGGAGAAGAGGTCTATCAAACCGCGTGGGTCGATGCCCAACAAAAAGTGGTTGAAGCTCGGAATTGGAACCGCACTCCGCTTGGTCGTGATTGACCTTTGTGAACGTTAAGTAATTGGAACATGCAAGAAAACGTGAAACTTCACAGGTACTTGGGGTGTGCGTGCAGTCGAAGACTTGGGACTAGAGAGAGCGGGTGACTCTCAAGGCGGGTCAACAGATTAAGAGCCCGATCAGTGAGTCGACCTGCACTTTGCAATCATCAGTCTAACTTTTTTCCTGGGATTTACAAACTAAGTACATATTCATAATCCTCGTAGTCTCTTTATGTGTAGTAAATCCTTGCAGATTGTAGTTAGGTTCATTTTAAGTTTTATGGACCGATGCATGTGTTCATTCTAGTCGCGTGGATGCAACATCACAAAATTCGTTAGCTTCTGCCGAAGGTTCGATGATGTTCTCACGTATTTATCGTCAGGTGGTCAGTCACGGACTTGCTTCCGAAGGTGCCGGTCGTTTGGTACGCGTTAATTACACGTTAGCATGTGGCGCATGATTCCACATTCTGCTCGTCACAAAACAGATGACACAAAACACATCACACAAAACACATCATCTCCAACATTTCGCAAAATCGCGCCACACTATGGCTCCATTCACAACTTTCCTCGCCAATGCCCTGCACACTCGCCCTTTCGCTCCATGCCCGTTCTCGTCACACTTGTAGTAGTAGTAGTAGTAGTAGTAGTAGTAGTAGTAGTAGTAGTAGTAGTAGTAGTAGTAGTAGTAGTAGTAGTAGTAGTAGTGGTTGCTGTTGTTGTTGTTGTTGTTGTTGTTGTTGTTGTTGTTGTTGTTGTTGTTGTTGTCACCAGGTGGTTGGCCTTTCATCGTATGCTCTCCTTCCTCACTTCGTCTCAACCTCTGCAGTTCATCACATCCAACGAGCAAACAGCACTACTCTCCACCAACAACTCCACCATGCCTCTCTCCACCACCACCAAGGCCCTCTCCAAGGATGCTAACCCCTCCCCCAGTAAGAAACCCCGTTCTGCTCGCCTTGCATCTGCTCCTCCTGCCGACTCCAAGGGAAACTTGCTGCCTACTGTCGAGCAACTGTTGCCTGACAAGCCGTCCGCTGCGTTGAGGAAGCCGATCACCATCACGCGAGTGATCGATGTGAAGCCGATGCATGCAGCGGATGGCATCCTCGTCCCGAACGGTACGCATGCGCACGCTCGCGAGCTGCATGTGTTCGTCCACATCCTTGACAAGGGAGGCGTCTTCGACGACTCCCACGTCGAGGTGCGTTCGGAGGGACGAGGTGTCGGCGATGGGACTTCGGTGAGCGTTATCGTGAACGCGCCACCCCTGCCTGCCGCAGCTGACATTGCACCACCTGTCAAGCCAACTCCACCAGTGAGGCTTCCCTGGCGCTGCAACACTGTAGTTGCCGGGGGGTATGCAGATACCTCAAACGACAGCGACAGCACGTATGTTGACGATAAGGAGGAACAGACACGCGCCGGCAGGGGCAGGAAGAGTGGGAAGTTCAGGCATGATCCAGAGGAGGAGAGCTGGAGGCGTGATGCTATCATTCGTGTGATGGCGGTGCTTGGGTCTAAGCTAGATCCAAAACTGTTGCGGCTCATGCCAAACAAAGGGTTCATTCTCACAGGCAGGCACGATCGGACTATCTGGAGCAACATCAAACAGATGTGGAGTGTCCTATCGTCTGCACTTTGGACTGTCCTGCTCCCAGAGGAGGACGTGCCAACTCGTCAGATGGAACAGGTGGTTGCATACGTGCGCGAGAACGTGGAGCTTCCTCCTGCAATGTTGGCGCCCAATCTGTACACCCTGGGTTTGCTCGGAGAAACTACGTCGTCTGTCACGGTGAGAGCTGCCTTGGCCATGTCCGCGCCCCACACACTGTGTACTGCTGTCTTGGGCAAGCAGGCACATGGACTATCGGAGGAACAGAAGGCGCGCATGCTTCCCAAACGCGACACGATCACACGCAGTCAGACAGACACCTTGCGACGCTACTACGACATGATGAGCCACGGTGAAAGCATTCCACTACGAGTTCTTCAGTACCGTGTGAGTGCCTGCAATCTCTCTGGCGTGGTGTCCTTCCTCATGACAACAACAACATACAAGGCAGGGTTAAGTCACACGGTACAGTATGGTGGAGTTGCATTTGAAAATGTCCCAGTGTTCGATCGAGGTGGCATGACCATCCAAGAATTATTCGGCATGTACTCGTCCACAACTAACAACCCAGTAGGAAGGCCTGCGTTCGCTACAATGACCAACCTCCTCACACGCAAAAGCAAGATCAAGACAGGGCTTTCTTCCTTTGAGAGCTATTTCTGGATGGCCACGGAGAAACTGAAACAGGCAATTTCGCGCCTAGTCGACCTGCTGAAGGCTAAGTATGAAGTGGGGGGCGAGGAGAAAAACGATGCCAATGACAAGACCCACCATGACAACAATGAGCCAGATGACGTCATCTCACCACATGTGCGCACAGCAGAGTCCCTCTCGCATGCGCTCGAACTGCTTGTTGTGTTCGTCAAATGGGAATTCACCGCGTCGCACATGCAGCATGAGTGTGACGACCCCATGCATTCGGCTGTGTTCGCACTCATCACAGGAAAGGAGAAGAAGAAGGCAACAACCACATCAACCAATCAACGCAAGCCACGCACCAACAAGCACAAGCGCAAGAAGAACACCACCATCACAAACAACATTCCAATCATCACAAATGACATTCCTGTGGTCACAACCAACGAACAACCGCGTAAAGTATGCAACCGTTGTGGCGCAGCAATGCGATTTGTGAATGATCGTTTTGTCCCATTCGTCGAAATGCTTAAGGACAACGAACTCGCAGAACACAAGGACGAATTGCAATCAATGCTTGCGGCAGCGCCGGGATTCGCTGATGAAATCATTAATTACATGGCTCACAAAGTGCGTGCCAAAGTTCAATTCGGACAAATCGCCTTTTATCAATCCCAGCTCAACGAAAAGCCTGAAAGAGCCTATGTGGTACTCGACCATAAGCAAAAAATTCTATCGACAGGCCAAAGCGAAGCCCAACAAGAATATTGGGGGAAAAAGGGAATGTCACTGCTTGGGGCGATGGTCATCACGTGTCGCAATGACATTTTTACTTATCGGTTCATCGACATTGTGGTCGGCGGAAGACCGACACAAGACACACTTCAAGTTGGTGGACTGCTGGAGATAGTGCAAAAAAAGGTCAAAGACATTCACCCATCCGTGACTGAAATCATCCTACAGAGCGATAATGCGTGTTGTTTCGCCAGTCACGAGCACATCGCGCTCATCACATCGGTACTCAACAAGAACCTTGCGACACGAAAAGCAGCTAAAATCATCGCGTGGATCTACACAGAGGCCCAAACCGGTAAGAGCATGCTGGACACCCACTTTGCGTACATCACTCGTGTACTGCAAAAATACGTGCAAAGTGGACGCGACATCAAGACCGCCCGCCAACTCTACGAAGCACTGAAAGCCGGTAGCATCGCAGGGACAACAACGGTGCTTGTTAACGCGTCGTCCCTCCAAGGCAACATCACCACGCTTCCAGGCGCACCAAAAAGACGATTCCGAGCGTCTGGACAACAGGTACGTCAAACTCACGAGGTGAAGTATGATGATGACCAGGCACGGTTGGTGGCTGCATCTGGTATCACGGAAGACGTTGTGGTCAAGAGCGCTGAATGGGAAGGGTGGATCATCAACGAGTTGGGCGTCATCGAGGACAGAACAATCACGTCCGACAAGCTGCCGATAACGTCCGAATCGTTCAGGAAGACGGACAAGACGCGAAAACTCGGGCGCACAGCAGCAGAGAGCAAGGCGCTGGCGTTCGGCAAAGCCATCGCAGACGGACAACAACATCTACCATCCGATCACACCACAGCGCTACAAGACCAGACCGCAGAAACAGAACATCCACCACTTGCAGTGCCAGGCTGGGCGAGCAAAACAACGCGCAAACCAGCAGAACTACCAGACTACATCGCGGACAAATTGAAGGGCATCAGTGAAGCGTCCGCGAAGGACCCAAAAAACAGACCGTCCGAACACGAAGCACACGAGCAGTTGATGGACGACAACAGGACCAAAACCGACTGGTACGTACAACTGCACGCAAACCCCATGCGCGTGAAAGCTTCGCTGTCGGCGGCGTACAACGCCAAACAACGCAAGGACAAGAAGGAGGCCTCTCTCATCAAGGCAGAAACCAACACCAACACCAACACCAACCCAACAGCATCTGCAATCGTGGCGACCCACGATGCGCCAGCTGAAACACAGGAGGAACGAAGAGAGGAGGAGTTGCAGAGAGCAGAAGAGGAACTTGAGAATCAGATGTGGTGTGATGCTGACACACTGAAGGCCAACACAGAAAGTGAGGCTGTGTTGGATGATGAGACGGAAAATTGTGATGGGCATGTACTGCCGCGATAACACTAGTTGTGGAGTTTTGTGGGTGGCAGACCATGCTACTAAAACGAGTCTAGAGGCCATCCAAAAAGCACATCCAATATCTGCTTGTCATGCCATATCTCAACAACACATCGCTTAAAATTAAGTCTAAACATTGCGCTCAGACGCCTGGCTATAGGTTAATCAGAATATCGAAGTTAAATGAGTATTGAAAATATTTTGGAAGTCATGTTGGTTTGCTGTGTTTTGTGTGGTCGATTCGAAAAAATTGTTGATGCCACAATGTTGCCCTCCAATGAGCACACATGATCATCATCATCATCCTTGTATTTCGGCAAACTGAGCATATCATTAGCTCTGCATACCCCCCAGCTATCCGATCCATGAAGCATTGCCCCAGATACCTGCATTGCACACCCCAAAGTTTCTCTGCACTGAAAACGAGCAATTTCGAAAACCCATTCGCAATCCGGATGTGGTGCGGATGAGGGTCCATATCTCATCCATACGACCCTTTCATCCCCTCCACATGCCCCTCGTGCATTCCCACACTCTATGGCGACACGCGGATGCATCCAGAATGGGCTGGGCATGCATGCCACTGATGGCACACCTCTGTATGGTGATGTCATGGCACATTCTCATGCGCCCGCCAACAACGACCATTCACCACATATTCTTGGCCGTGGCCTCTTCCAGACAACTTCAACAGGTCGTACTTCGCCACGCCCACATTCGGCCAATTTCTGACACATCTTGTATGGGCGGCTTGGTGATTGGGTGGCTTGATGATGGTGCCCCTCACAGCCAAAGCCACATGATGTGTACCCCCACGATCCACCGCCAAAACTTTTGCCCTCCACGTTTGCCTCCGCGCGGACACCTTCCCGGTCGTCCCCGAGCCTCAAACTTCGTGGGAGCCTTGGTCCTGCCCTTGTGGATGCGCCTTGCCCCTCCATGGGCGCTGGTATGGGCTGTGTATGGAATACACATGCCACATCCAACGAGCCCATTTGGCGTCAAAACATGACGTTTGCGCGGGGGCCTGCCACGGCCCCAAATCAACCGCTATCGCAACCCCCTCTCGCCCACCCACCAAGGGTTGCATGGCGGAGATAGTGATGCGCTTGGATTTTGGAATGGCCCGCTGCTCGGTGCGTCGCGGTGAATGCCGTTGGATGGCCATTGTGGAGGTTTTTTGTTTCGCAACACCATTGTCATGCCGTTGTGTCGTGTTTGGCACTCTCAACCAGTTGCACATACTGGGGGTTGCGGCGGTTACCAATAATTGTACCAAATGCACGAGGAAAGCACGACACAAAACACTTCGAGAGTACCAACCCCACTCAACCATCCCGTAACAACGAAACACATATGACGATGTTTCACATCGTGCTGTGATTGGTGGTTCATGACGCAGCCGCTAGTTTGGTGACGTCGATGACGGATTGGACACGCCCATGACGGAATGAATGAAAACGCGCACCCACCGCTTCTCCCAAAACTCTACAACTAGTGTTATCGTGGACGGACTGTTGGATCGTCTCATCAACACGCCTCAAAAAGAGACTAAACAATTCAAAATGGGAACAACCTTGCTGAAACAAAGAACAGCAAAGGGTTAAATTGGATCGATGTAGTCGTAGCCAACAGGCCGAAACCCGAAAGAGATCGAATAATGCACACATCCATCGGTCCATAAAACTTAAAATACGACCATCCTCAGAACTAAAATGGATCAGTATATGTTTTAGATCTACGAGGATTATGAATATGGGCTTAGTTTGGAAATCCGAGGAAAAAAGGTTGTACTGATGATTGCAAAGTGCAGGTCGACTCACTGATCGGGCTCTTAAGGATTGTTTGCGAACTCTGTGCAGTACGCCATTTGTGACAGTGACGACGCATGTGGCTTCTGGTGTACTTTCGATTGACAGGCGCATGTCTGTTTTGCTCATGACATGTCGCGTCAGCCACACGCGACAACCAAAAGGAGAAGGAACAACACACCTCCGAAAGAGAAGCCAGGAAACAAATTGGCAAACGAAGCGCAAACGACGCTTCTGCACCCGTGAGTTTGTGTGTGTTCGCATGTGTTCTTCTGGACGGATGCTTCCGCTCTCCTCGCACGAGGTATGTATGCCTCCTTGTGAGCACAGTAGCAACACATCCTCGACTGAAATGATGAAAAGCCCGCCTTCAAATCCCCAACAGAAACGCACTTGGATCGTGACACCGGCACCCACAGCGTCCGTCTCCGCCCAATCTTTCCATCCCTGCTTCGTCTTCATCTTTTTGTGTGCCATCATTTCTCACACAATACCATGAGTGCCCACGCAGCATACACGCGACACAAACACAACCATTGGTGCCATCAACGTTGCCGTTACCAAAACCGGCAGTATCAGAACAAGTGGAGAGAGGACGAGACAAAGAGAGAAAGGACAGAGGAAAGAAACAACCAGTCCATTGACACCATTCACATCGAACAATCGTGGAGAGTGAAGTGGTTTTGAGAGAAACAAGTCTTCTCGGCAGTCACCTCGGCAGTCACCTCAGCAGTCGCCTCTGCGGTCAACCCAACAGTCGCAAACACCACCAACATCGTCATCCGCAACTCCATCCACAACTCCATCCACAACTCCATCCATAACTAGCAACAGCAACGTTAGCAACAGCAAGCTACCATGACGCAAGCGCATGGCGAAGTGACCGTGCCTGGCATGACCGCCATCATCAGCAGCAGCAACAGCGACGGCAGCAACTGCGAGAGCGAGGCCGATGGTGAGAGCCTCGGCCAACCTCTGAGCGTTCACGACAACGAGCGTGAGTTCTACGGCGACATCTTCCGCGGCGATGTCTTCTCCAACCTCAAGAGCGACGCATCGGCTCCGCTGTGCGCTCCTCCCAGCGGCATTGCCACCATCGAGGAGGAACCTACCCCTGACAGCAGCATTGATGACAGCGTGGGGCAGGTGGAATCATCGGCCGTGGAGCCACCGTCTTCTGTTCCTACTCCCGCTTCTACTCCTGCTTCTAGTTTGAGTTCCGCTTCAGCCCCAGTCACATCTCCATCGGCATCGGCATCTACTGCCAAGACTGAAGGCAGGCGTAGATCTACGAGTGGAGCCAAGGGTGGAGCCAAAGGGGGAGCCAAAGGGACGGCCAAGGACGCATCTGCGCCCAAACCACCAACGGAGACAGGCCAGCAGTTCTTCGGACGCAAGGCAGAGCTCACAGAGCTGCGCAGGATCAGAGAGCGCATCATCCTCCAGACCCAGCGACCCACGACGGCACGGGCGAACTCCCTCTTCGATGACTTCGACTTCCTGGATTGCGACTCCATGGACAGCTCATCGGTCCCGATTTCCATCTACCCGGCCGTCATGGTCTGGGGCACCAGCGGAACGGGCAAGTCCAGGATGATCAACCACTTCTTCGATTCGGTCTGCTGCACCTGCGGCGCCAGACGAGCCGCGCGTCCCAAGCGGCTGTCATCGGGAGACGGCGACATGCCGGACTCCGGCAGGTCTGCCCGCAGCGTGCACTCCAGGACGGATCACCGCCATCACCTCAGGAGCTGCTCCTGCTGCTACGTCTTACGCGGCAAGTACGACGAGACCACGGGTAGAGGCAACCCATTCTCCGCCATCGTCCAGGCCCTCACCGACTTCGCTGGACAGCTGCGCAGCGGCCCCGCAGAGGAGCTCGATCGTATCCGCGCTTCGATTCGCGACACCTTCAACAACGGCGACAGTGCTCGCGGCCGCACCAACGCCAACGCAAGCTCGGGCAACGACTTGAACTTCTACTCCGCCATGTCCGCGCTGGCCACGGTCGTGCCGGCCCTGTCCATCCTCATGTCGCGTGGGAAGTTCGGTTCCGGGTCGACCGTCTACTCCATGAAGTCCAACCTCACGAATCAGAACGTCGTGCCGGACGATAGCAGGAAGAGGGGAAGCCGGCTTTCCAGGTCCCTCGAGGATCACGATGGCCACTCGGTCTCCTCCCATTCGGCCTCCCTCTCCACCTTCCTAGGCAGCCTCGCCGGCGGTGGTTCATCGCCCTCCAACGACACCAGGAACATGTGGAATCGCCTGCAGTACACCTTCATCCAGCTCATGAAGGCGATCTCCACGTCCAAGAAGCCGGTCTACCTCTTCCTCGACGATCTCCAGTGGTCCACATCCGCAGGCATGGAGCTTTTGGCCACGCTGGTCGCCGATTCCGATCTGCAGCACTTCATGTTCCTCGGTTCCATCCGTCAGGAGATGGACCCGCACTCCAACGAGGCGGTGGAGCTGCCCATGAATGTCCCGCTGCGAACGCACTTCATGGATCGTCTGGCCAGCAACGGTGACGACAAGGGCCGTGCAGTGCCAACACCAGGCTCCAGGACCAAGCAGCTCGAGCAGATCACGATCGGCAATCTTTGCTTTGCCGATGCCGTCGAGCATCTCTCCCTCCTGCTGGGTCGATCCACGGACGACAAGGACCTCAAGATCCTCACCAAGAAGATCTACGAAAAGACCCACGGCAACCTCCTCTTCACCATGCAGGCCGTCGAGGAGCTCAAGCGCCAGGACATCCTCACCTACAACCGTCTTTCCTCCAGATGGGAATGGCATCTGCAGCGCCAACCAAGCAGCGACGACACGTCGGATACTGCGACCAACGCCACGGATTACGCCGACCTCCCGATCAGCGACAACATCGTCTCGCTCGTCGAATCGCAGCTGCGTCAGGCACCACACGACATGCGCCTCGTCCTGGTGATCGCCGCCTACATCCGATCCAACTTCGATGCCCACACCGTGCATCTCGTGCTGGAGCATGAGCAGAATCACGCCGATTGCATCGTCGTCAATGATGATGACAACCCCAGGGTTGCTGACCGCGGCAACATCACTTCGATCCCAGAAGATGATCCCTCCGTGTCGCAATGGGATCAATCCAGGGTGGTGCGCGTGCTGGAGCAGGCCGTCCTGGAAGGGCTGCTGACCAATTCCATCGGTGATGAGCAATTCCACTTCGCGCACGACCGTATCCAGCAGGCGGCGTTCGGGCTCGTCCCGTACGGCGAAGTGCGTGACAAGCTCCGGCTCAGGGTGGGCCATTGTCTGTTGGACATGCAGCGCCGGGCGATCCTCCTGGCGGAAGATCAGCAAGCTCCCGCCGACGATGCTGCTACTATGGACGGTAACGACGCAAGCAAGAAGAAGAACAAGAACAAGGCCAAGACCAACGACGTCATTCAGGACAATGCGACAGTGAAAACCGACACCGGTGAGGACATCTTTCTGGACGAGGACCTCTTTGCGGAGGAGGACGTCGGCCTCCTTTTCGTGGCGGCCGATCATCTCAACAGCGTCGCCACCAAGGATCACATGTTCTCCGCTGTCATGAACCTGGAGGTCGGCGAGAGAGCCCTTCAGATGGCGTCGTCGCAATCCGCCGCGCTGTACCTCCGCAAGGCCAGCGATGCAATGAAGCTGGTTCGCAATCCATGGGAGGAGCACTACGAGGTTTCCATCCGCTTGTACAGAGCGAGATGTGACGCGGAGCTATCCATGGCCAACTTCGAGGTCGGGTACGCATTGGGCAACGAACTCATCGAGAGGGCGCGCACGGTCAACGAAAAGCTGTCGACGCAACTCGTCATGGCCAACGCGTTGGGTCGTGAGAACAAGATCCAAGAGTCGTTGGCCATCACCCTGCAGGTCACCCATTCCATGGGCGTCTTTCCCAAACGATTCTTGGCCTACCACATCATCAAGTCCATGGGGAAGATCAAGGCGTACCTCAAGCGCACCACCGACAAGGAGATCTTCGACCTGCCCATCCTCGGGGACTACCAGAGGCTCATGCTGCAGGAGTTCATCGTGGAGGTCGGAACACGATCCTTCTTCGCCGGCGACAAGACCAAGTGGGTGCTGCAGGTCTGCATCCTCATCCTCACGGGGATCAAGCACGGCGTGTCGGAGTTCACCGCGAAGGGCTTCGCGAACTTCGGCATCGTCATGTCGATGTCCGGTGATCACAAGCTCGGGCTGCGTTGCGCCGACATCGCGCACAAGCTCCTTATCAAGACCAACGGGAAGAAGCAGGCTGGGTGGGTCTACATCATGACGTACAACTCCGTCTACTGCTTCAGCTCGCCGATGGAGGAAGTGATCGGGGGCTTCCAGAGAGGCTACGACGTCGCCATGCAATCCGGAGAGTTCGAAAAGGGCATGGTGGGGCTGCAGGCCCGTAGCTTCGCCATATACCTTGCCGGGTACAACCTCCAGTACGTGCTGGGCGAAGTCGAGACCACCATTGATCGCTACAACCAGTACCGCGTCTCCACGATGCTGGGCAACACGATGGAGCAGCTGACCCTGCTGCAATGGCTGATCGGCACCAAGCCCATCGATTGGGAGGACATCGACCTGCGATCGCACCGCAACCTCAAGACCAACCCCCCAGCCGCTATGGAGGTGTACACGCTGACCACACAATGCTTCTGCAGGGCGTGGGTGTCGACCTACTTCCGCAAGTTCGAGATCGGATACCGGTGGACGGGCTTGTACGCCCACATGGCGAAGCACGACAAGTCGTACAACCAGCTGGTGAACCAGGCTCTGACGACGGGGCTGTGCGCAGGAGCCCTCTACCGTCGCACCAAGAAGAAGAAGTACAAGAAGGTCGTGGCCGACAAGCTGTCGATCATGCGCACGGTCGTGGCCACCAAGGGAACGAATGCCCTGTTCGCCATGCTGATCCTGAAGGCCGAAAGTGTGGCGCTGTCCACGTCCAAGCACAACACCAAGACGGTCAGCGCCACCCAGAGCGCCTACGACCAGGCGATTCAGGTCGTCGAGGCAGCCTCCATGACGAACTACACGTCGTTGTTCCACGAGACGGCGGCCGACCACTTCATCTGGGTGAGGGAGGAGCTGGGCCTATCCGCGGCGGGTTCGGACGCAAGCCACAAGCATAATTCGAGGACGCAGCCCACCCACAAGCTGGTGTCGAAGTACATGAGCAGGGCCGCCGATCTGTACCAGCTGTGGGGCTGCACGACGAAGGTGGAGGATCTGAAGGCGAGACGGTCAGAGTACCTGAAGGGGTGGAAACCCGAAACCGGTCTGAACATGCGAACCAAGCGCGAGATGGGCGCCGGGAATGGCAAGCAGCAGCATAAGGGAATGCAGCAGCGCGTCATCGAGATCTCTGGCAAGATTGCCAACATCCGCTTCCAGCCGAAGGACAGCAAATCGGTTTCTGCCTCACCGATGCAGAGCACCCTGTCGATCGGCAAGGGTTCGAAGTGGGGCGACGGGCAGCCTTCAGTCGAGAATGGAACGTTGAGCAGCTCGGGCGGAACCAATGCTAGCAGGGACAAGGAGATGGATGCACTGGACGATGAAATATCCGTGTTGACGGACATCTCTTAGTATTAGCTCAAACTAGTATTCCTATGAGCGTGTTAAGGTTTAGTCCATTTAGTCAACAATCCGATTGCTCAGATTACTTTAGCGTGAATGAAGCGTGACTCGATGTCGGTGGGGTCCCACCTGCGATTCGTACATCACACAGGATGGAATCGTTCGTCTGATGGATTGAGGATTGAGCGGTCGTGCCGCCCCACAACACTCATAGGTGTGACATCTCTTGTCCTGGATGAACAAACTCCAGAGACCTTTGCAACAGCAATGTATCACTCCAGTGGTCGGAGGAGAAAGAACAACAAACTCTCTATCTGGCCATCACGAAATCAATGTCTCCTCTCTCAAATGGCAACATCGACACTGTGATGATTGCACATAGGAGACTCTACACTCCTCACTAACACTAACTATAGCGATGATGCGGATCCAACTATCATGGATGCTGCTCATCACCTGCTCACAATCCTTCCGAAAGTCTCGTTTGGATTTGTTACAGCTTAAGACTAGTATGCATGCACACACAAACTCGTACTCCTACTGCTCACCAACGGATTGATCACCCTTCGGCGTTCAGTAAGTTCCCTCGTTTTCTATCTCGTTTATCAGGCAGTTAGACTTTCATGTGCCTCACAGAACTTGTTTCAGTGCTATTTCCAAGCGAAGTCTGTGATTTTCATCCTATCATTGTCTTTCAAAAGGCTCTTCGCGCGAAGTCCTCCAGCATTCGGATAAAGCCTTCATTTATTGTGGCATGTCTCTGGGGTTCTACATTCCTTATGTGGTCTTGTTTACACCAAAGATTGCATGCATCACAAGGGTGCAGTTAAACAATGAGAGAAGCCACCACACTGGAGGACCATGTTGGTCTGGCATGCGATCTTGTCGCCCTGCACGTGGAGGCCAAGCTGTTCCGTCAATGTGAACCCAAAAGAAGTGACAAATGTGGAAAATGTGCTAAACTGTCAGCAAATGTCTCATTAGGGATATGCCCACCAATTTTCATCAAGGAAGAAAGAGCTCGCGCTTCCGATACCATCAAATTAGTTTCCCATCAGGATGATGGCGCCACGAACAGTTCAAACAGAAACGGACAACAAGTGGTCGAGTCCGTTTGAGTACAAACGGACACGTTACGTTCTTCGTGTTCTGGCTCGTTCCCGTCCCGTGACAGCATCCGTGAAATCCAGTCCCAGTGCATGTCGCAAGTGGACTCCTTTGCGTGGGCACACTCGACAACAATATCTTCGAGGCGGACACGCCTATGACGTACTCAAGTATAGTACGACAACCCAGGAAATCATTTAACGTCGACGCCGGCAGAGAGTTGGCCGGAACATCCTGTGCACGATTTGCATTCCCTCTTTGGCCAGCCGAGAACCTCCAAATTTTCGTTTGCCGTTCAGGCCCAGACGAAATCGGCGAAGCCAGATCACCCCGAAGGCAAAGGATCTTGTGGTATCATGGTAGTAGTACGTGTCAGTTGTGGCTCATCTTGTTGCCTCGAGCAAACAACAGCGAGACAGCGCCCAAAAGTTCTCTCCCTCCACACGATGCGTATCGAATCGAGCGCAACGCAGACCAAACTCGAGGAAGCCAAGTCCACCCACAACTGAAGATCGGAGCACACAAAACCATCATCATTTCTATCATCAACACCAACACCAACACCAACACCAACACCAACACGCAACCATGCCAACCATGAAGAAGGAGATCTTGCCTCTCGCCATCGCGCAGAGCCTCATCTGCAATGGCATCGATGCCATGCTCAACACAAGCGCTTGTGCCAAGATTGCCAGGGAGGTCATCCAAGACGGCGCCAAGGAGAGACTCATGATGTTGACAGACAAACACAACAGGATGTTTGAGCCTACCAAGACAAGGTTGAGACCACAAGACAGCAAGCTGCAGACAAAATTGTTAGGCTTGAGGAATTGGTGGAAACGTAGAGGGGAACGTGTCCTTCTGCAATTGATCAGATTGAGAAGGTGGCGTTCACTGGAAGTCTGTTTGGGAACTCAAACGTTAATACAAACATTAGAGTTGTGAGCTTACTCTCTGACCTCTGTTCATGTTCATGTTCATGTTCATGCCCTTGCTCTTGCATTCCTCTGTTCTGCATGCATCGGATAGGATCTTTACATCTCTTCTGGCTAAACTGGTTTGGGTCAGTAGCTATCTCACAGTATCGTTCATGTTTCGTGGTGCCTTGTCTCTGGTACCAAGTGCCTTGGTACATCTTCATTTTCATTCCTCGTCGAGCTATTCGCTCGTAATCTGACCATTTCATGGTTTGCGTTGGTCCAGGATACGATTCATACGCACAACTAAGCTGGACCACGAGAGAGCTGTGCGGAATAAAGCATAATGCTAATAGTTTGCGATGTATTGTTTGTATCATTCATAGTTCTCGGCTCATGTGCGGATGCATCCCTAGTGGTCGAATCCCAGGTTTGCACTCATTATCATGGCGGACCATGGACAAACTCTGTCATGGGACATGACTGGATGTGATGCGATACATGGATGATTGTGTGGGGTGGGACAAGCTACAAGGGTGTCCGAGTATGATCAACCAATGTTGATTCGGACTAGTCTAATTGAAATTATGAGGAGGTGCGGCAAACATACATATTACAACAAAGTTGTACTTGCGATTCCCGGAACACATCCATCTTTCAGGAATCAGGTGTTCTGTAACACTACATTGCCGCACCTCCCAATGGAGGAAAGACCAAGTGTTGTGAAGTGCAGAATTTGTCGCACCTCCAAATGTTGCTCCTCGGGAGACACCGAAATGTGAGGCACATGGTGGAGGAGAGAAAATCGTGTGACAAGTGTGAACTGAAAATTGATGTGTGTGAGTTGGACAATATCATCCTGATCCAAATGTGAATGTTGCATGGGGCTGAGATGAATGATGCATGACGTACATCATGATGCACATGACTTCTGCCCCATGTTGCACTGAACAAGAAAAGAATTTTTGACAGGACGAGGGTCACAAAGAGTGAAATGGCAGGTGTGCAAATCCCACATGACAAACTGGCAAAAACTGAGTGATAATGGATGATTGTCTCAACATGAGAAACTGTGAGAGCAATTGTTGAACCTGTTTTTTTTTTGGAACGCGGAGATGGCAATCCAACCAAATGAAGAGAGTTGGGAATGCCTGTGATTCACAACTGAATACGCTGATGAAACTATCTGAAGCAAGATGAGATGATGGATTCACAAGATGGGCAACCCTGCTGTGCATGCACGATGATGAATGCAAGATGAATGCATGCTGAGTAAGCAAATGCAATCATGGGGATCCCAGCAAGAGATCGACCATCAGGAGATAAGAGCAACGAAGAGCTCACACTTCAAAGAAGTAGATTCTCACAAATGATTTGCTATCTGCTACTAGCACCACCCCGGATTTTTTACACATGACCATGATGTTGATGGGCGAGGATGTTGTACTTGTTGATGTCTTGTGGTCTTGCTTTGGCATCCCTCCAGAACTAGGCTTGAACAGTAAAGGACAGAAGGCGCGTTTTTTTGGAGTGTGAGTCCTCCAGATGAAAGGCAAGATGATCCCATCTTAGCAGATGTGAAAATCAAGTTTCATCTGATGAGTTCTACACTCCTCAGACATACAACAGAAGGTCTCCCGACTCAAGTCACGAGTTGTTGGCGGAAAGCAAGATTGACGGACAAGTTCGAGAAGTAACGAACAAAGACACAAGAGTGTTCTTGTGTGACAGAGAATGTATCCAGTACTTTCTTAGTCTTTAACTGAGAGTGTCCGATTACATGATGAGTTGCACGACCGATTCAATTATCAGAGCTCTCAATACTATATTTTATCTGTATTTACCGCAATGCCACAATACTGCATACTCTATTCGCGGCAATCATAGGAGGAAGGCCGTTCTGTTCTTCGTGTTCGTTATCGACGAACAAACAAGAAGCGTTCAAGCAAGCCGCAGGGATCGATGCCCAACAAAGTGGTTGAAGCTTGAAGATGGAACCCTAACGCTGTGCTGTGGTTGGTCTTGACTGACCTTCGAGCACGTCAAGCACTTGGAACATTGAAGAAAACGTGATACGTCACAGGTACTAGAAGGGTGAGTGCTGTCGAAGCCTTGGGACTGGAGAGAATGGTCGAAGCTCAAGGCGAATCAACAGATTAAGGATTGTTTGCGAACTCAGTGTAACATGTAGTCCGTGGACACCAACGACGCATGTGACTTCTCACGAACGCTCCGATTGACAGGCACATGACTGTTTTGCAGGTCATGACATGTCGCGTCAGGCACAAGCGACAACCGAAAGGAGAAGCGACAACAGACCTCGTGGAAGAGAAGCCACAAACGAAGTACAAACAACGCCCTAAGTCGTGCGTCATCTCCTCTGCGTTCTTTAGTTCGTGTGTGCTCGCATGTGGTCTTCTGTGCGGATACTTTTGGTCTCATCGTACGAGGTATGTGTGCCTACTCGTCAGCGCAGCCGCAACACATGCTCTGCCGTGCTCACATGATGAAAAGCTCACCTTCACCAAATCCCCAACAAAAACGCATTCGGATCGTGACACTGGGATTGTGCATTGGGCACTCGCGGCGTCTATCTTCGCCCAATCTTTCCACCCATCCCCGCTTCGTCTTCATCTTTTTCTGTGCCGTCATTTCTCACGCCGCCCGTCCTCACAATACTATGAGTGCCCACGCTGCACATACGTGACACAACAAGGCCAATGCTGTCACCAGCGTTGCCGCTATCAACGTTGCTGCCATCAGCGTTGCCGCCATCAGCGTCGCCACCACCAAACCGGCATTGCCAGAACAAGTGGAGAGAGGAAGAGACAAAGAGACAAAGGACAGAGAAAAGAAACAACCAGTCACAGCGTCCATCTTTGCAGCAACACAGTCACCGTTGACACCATTTACATCGAACAATCGTGGAGAGTTAAGTGGTTGTGAGAGAAACAAGTCGCCTCTGCAGTCACCCCAAAAGTCGCAAACACCACCAACATCATTGTCCACAACTCCATCCACAGCAAGAGCAACGTCATTGTCCACAACTTCATTCATAATTTCATTCACAACTTCATCCATAAGTAGCAACAGCAACAGCAACAGCAACACTAGCAACAGCAACAGCAAGCAACAATGGCGCAAGTGCATGGCCAAGCGACCATGACGATGGCGCCGTTGCCTGGCATGGCCGCCATCACCAGCAGCAGCAACAGCGACGGCAGCAACTGCGAGAGCGAGGCCGATGGTGAGAGCCTCGGCCAACCTCTGAGCGTTCACGACAACGAGCGTGAGTTCTACGGCGACATCTTCCGCGGCGATGTCTTCTCCAACCTCAAGAGCGACGCATCGGCTCCGCTGTGCGCTCCTCCCAGCGGCATTGCCACCATCGAAGAGGAACCTACCCCTGACAGCAGCATTGATGACAGCGTGGGGCAGGTGGAATCATCGGCCGTGGAGCCACCGTCTTCTGTTCCTACTCCCGCTTCTACTCCTGCTTCTAGTTCGAGTTCCGCTTCAGCCCCAGTCACATCTCCATCGGCATTGGCATCGGCATCTACTGCCAAGACTGAAGGCAGGCGTAGATCTACGAGTGGAGCCAAGGGTGGAGCCAAAGGGGGAGCCAAAGGGACGGCCAAGGATGCGTCCGCGCCCAAACCACCAACGGAGACAGGCCAGCAGTTCTTCGGACGCAAGGCAGAGCTCACAGAGCTGCGCAGGATCAGAGAGCGCATCATCCTCCAGACCCAGCGACCCACGACGGGACGGGCGAACTCCCTCTTCGACGACTTCGACTTCCTGGATTGCGACTCCATGGACAGCTCATCGGTCCCGATTTCCATCTACCCGGCCGTCATGGTCTGGGGCACCAGCGGAACGGGCAAGTCCAGGATGATCAACCACTTCTTCGATTCGGTCTGCTGCACCTGCGGCGCCAGACGAGCCGCGCGTCCCAAGCGGCTGTCATCGGGAGACGGCGATATGTCGGACTCCGGCAGGTCCGCCCGCAGCGTGCACTCCAGGACGGATCACCGCCATCATCTCAGGAGCTGCTCCTGCTGCTACGTCTTACGCGGCAAGTACGACGAGACCACGGGTAGAGGCAACCCATTCTCCGCCATCGTCCAGGCCCTCACCGACTTCGCTGGACAGCTGCGCAGCGGCCCCACAGAGGAGCTCGATCGTATCCGCGCTTCGATCCGCGATACCTTCAACAACGGCGACAGCGCTCGCGGCCGCACCAACGCCAACGCAAGCTCGGGCAACGACTTGAACTTCTACTCCGCCATGTCCGCGCTGGCCACGGTCGTGCCGGCCCTGTCCATCCTCATGTCGCGTGGGAAGTTCGGTTCCGGGTCGACCGTCTACTCCATGAAGTCCAACCTCACGAATCAGAACGTCGTGCCGGACGATAGCAGGAAGAGGGGAAGCCGGCTTTCCGGGTCCCTCGAGGATCACGATGGCCACTCGGTCTCCTCCCATTCGGCCTCCCTCTCCACCTTCCTAGGCAGCCTCGCCGGCGGTGGTTCATCGCCCTCCAACGACACCAGGAACATGTGGAATCGCCTGCAGTACACCTTCATCCAGCTCATGAAGGCGATCTCCACGTCCAAGAAGCCGGTCTACCTCTTCCTCGACGATCTCCAGTGGTCCACATCTGCAGGCATGGAGCTTTTGGCCACGCTGGTCGCCGATTCCGATCTGCAGCACTTCATGTTCCTCGGTTCCATCCGTCAGGAGATGGACCCGCACTCCAACGAGGCGGTGGAGCTGCCCATGAATGTCCCGCTGCGAACGCACTTCATGGATCGTCTGGCCAGCAACGGTGACGACAAGGGCCGTGCAGTGCCAACACCAGGCTCCAGGACCAAGCAGCTCGAGCAGATCACGATCGGCAATCTTTGCTTTGCCGATGCCGTCGAGCATCTCTCCCTCCTGCTGGGTCGATCCACGGACGACAAGGACCTCAAGATCCTCACCAAGAAGATCTACGAAAAGACCCACGGCAACCTCCTCTTCACCATGCAGGCCGTCGAGGAGCTCAAGCGCCAGGACATCCTCACCTACAACCGTCTTTCCTCCAGATGGGAATGGCACCTGCAGCGCCAACCAAGCAGCGACGACACGTCGGATACTGCGACCAACGCCACGGATTACGCCGACCTCCCGATCAGCGACAACATCGTCTCGCTCGTCGAATCGCAGCTGCGTCAGGCACCACACGACATGCGCCTCGTCCTGGTGATCGCCGCCTACATCCGATCCAACTTCGATGCCCACACCGTGCATCTCGTGCTGGAGCATGAGCAGAATCACGCCGATTGCATCGTCGTCAATGATGATGACAACCCCAGGGTTGCTGACCGCGGCAACATCACTTCGATCCCAGAAGATGATCCCTCCGTGTCGCAATGGGATCAATCCAGGGTGGTGCGCGTGCTGGAGCAGGCCGTCCTGGAAGGGCTGCTGACCAATTCCATCGGTGATGAGCAATTCCACTTCGCGCACGACCGTATCCAGCAGGCGGCGTTCGGGCTCGTCCCGTACGGCGAAGTGCGTGACAAGCTCCGGCTCAGGGTGGGCCATTGTCTGTTGGACATGCAGCGCCGGGCGATCCTCCTGGCGGAAGATCAGCAAGCTCCCGCCGACGATGCTGCTACTATGGACGGTAACGACGCAAGCAAGAAGAAGAACAAGAACAAGGCCAAGACCAACGACGTCATTCAGGACAATGCGACAGTGAAAACCGACACCGGTGAGGACATCTTTCTGGACGAGGACCTCTTTGCGGAGGAGGACGTCGGCCTCCTTTTCGTGGCGGCCGATCATCTCAACAGCGTCGCCACCAAGGATCACATGTTCTCCGCTGTCATGAACCTGGAGGTCGGCGAGAGAGCCCTTCAGATGGCGTCGTCGCAATCCGCCGCGCTGTACCTCCGCAAGGCCAGCGATGCAATGAAGCTGGTTCGCAATCCATGGGAGGAGCACTACGAGGTTTCCATCCGCTTGTACAGAGCGAGATGTGACGCGGAGCTATCCATGGCCAACTTCGAGGTCGGGTACGCATTGGGCAACGAACTCATCGAGAGGGCGCGCACGGTCAACGAAAAGCTGTCGACGCAACTCGTCATGGCCACTGCGTTGGGCCGTGAGAACAAGATCCAAGAGTCGTTGGCCATCACCCTGCAGGTCACCCATTCCATGGGTGTCTTTCCCAAACGATTCTTGGCCTACCACATCATCAAGTCCATGGGGAAGATCAAGGCGTACCTCAAACGCACCACCGACAAGGAGATCTTCGACCTGCCCATCCTCGAGGACTACCAGAGGCTCATGCTGCAGGAGTTCGTCGTGGAGGTCGGAGCACGATCCTTCTTCTCCGGCGACAAGACCAAGTGGGTGCTGCAGGTCTGCATCCTCGTCCTCATGGGGATCAAGCACGGAGTGTCGGAGTTCACCGCGAAGGGCTTCGCGAACTTCGGCACCGTCATGTCGATGTCCGGTGATCACAAGCTCGGGCTACGTTGCGCCGACATCGCGCACAAGCTCCTCATCAAGACCAACGGGAAGAAGCAGGCTGGGTGGGTCTACATCATGACGTACAACTCTGTCTACTCCTTCAGCTCGCCGATGGAGGAAGTGATCGGAGGCTTCCAGAGAGGCTACGACGTCGCCATGCAATCCGGAGAGTTCGAAAAGGGCATGGTGGGGCTACAGGCCCGTGGCTTCGCCATGTACCTTGCCGGATACAACCTCCAGTACGTGCTGGGCGAAGTCGAGACCACCGTTGATCGCTACAACCAGTACCGCGTCTCCACGATGCTGGGCAACACGATGGAGCAGCTGGCCCTGCTGCAATGGCTGATCGGCACTAAGCCCATCGATTGGGAGGACATCGACCTGCGATCGCACCGCAACCTCAAGACCAACCCCCCAGCCGCTATGGAGGTGTACACGCTGACCACGCAATGCTTCTGCAGGGCGTGGGTGTCGACCTACTTCCGCAAGTTCAAGATCGGATACCGATGGACGGGCTTGTACGCCCACATGGCGAAGCACGACAAGTCGTACAACCAGCTGGTGAACCAGGCTCTGACGACGGGGCTGTGCGCAGGAGCCCTCTACCGTCGCACCAAGAAGAAGAAGTACAAGAAGGTCGTGGCCGACAAGCTGTCGATCATGCGCACGGTCGTGGCCACCAAGGGAACGAATGCCCTGTTCGCCATGCTGATCCTGAAGGCCGAAAGTGTGGCGCTGTCCACGTCCAAGCACAACACCAAGACGGTCAGCGCCACACAGAGCGCCTACGACCAGGCGATTCAGGTCGCCGAGGCGGCCTCCATGACGAACTACACGTCGCTGTTCCACGAGACGGCGGCCGACCACTTCATCTGGGTGAGGGAGGAGCTTGGCCTATCCGCGGCGGGTTCGGACGCAAGCCACAAGCATAATTCGAGGACGCAGCCCACCCACAAGCTGGTGTCGAAGTACATGAGCAGGGCCGCCGATCTGTACCAGCTGTGGGGCTGCACGACGAAGGTGGAGGATCTGAAGGCGAGACGGTCAGAGTACCTGAAGGGGTGGAAACCCGAAACCGGTCTGAACATGCGAACCAAGCGCGAGATGGGCGCCGGGAATGGCAAGCAGCAGCATAAGGGAATGCAGCAGCGCGTCATCGAGATCTCTGGCAAGATCACCAACATCCGCTTCCAGCCGAAGGACAGCAAATCGGTTTCTGCCTCACCGATGCAGAGCGCCCTGTCGATCGGGAAGGGTTCGAAGTGGGGCGACGGGCAGCCTTCAGTCGAGAATGGAACGTTGAGCAGCTCGGGCGGAACCAATGCTAGCAGGGACGAGGAGATGGATGCGCTGGACGATGAAATATCCGTGTTGACGGACATCTCTTAGAAGGAAGGGGAAGAAGCAGGAACATTGGAAGGATGCAACGATTCACAACACTAAAACAACGAAGCAGCTACGACTATTACATAATACTATAATGCGCTACTACACAATACTCAGCAAGACCATTGATACAATCCGAGAGAGTATACGAGTACATTTTCACCTACCTGCCTACCTACTTCATCTGCAATTACTGCGCAGTACTCTTGTTTCACTCGCACTCTCATTCTTGCGCATGTTCCGATGGCGTGGATTGGCACTGACTTGGATTGGCTTTGCGTCAAAGGCACACCGACAAAGATAGACGAAGGGAAGAGGGGAATACAGGATGGAATGAAGCGGGATAGAGAGTCGAAGGATTGCAAATGAGCTGCGCGATTGATGCATCGCGACGGTTGAAGTGCGTTTACCCAACGCGACACGGGTTGCCACGTTTGTCTCGTGATGCGTTTTGTGTTGTGTTGTTTACTTGTCTGTCTGTCTGTTGTTGTTGTTGTGTTAGATCGATTCATACATACAATGACGGAAACAACGGATACAGACATTTCGTTTTTCGAAACATACAGGCCTCCGAATTGACGGCCAGACTGTACATGAGACATATAAAGTGAAGTACGTGACCCAAAAACGGTTCATGACTCATTTGGGTGAACAACAAGACACAGAGAAGAAGGCAATTGATGATTATTGACACCGTGATTGACACCAGGCATTCCATACTTTCTGGGCCTATCACTATTAGTTCTAAACAGTCACATTCGGAAGAAAAATGACGTTGCGACGATCAAGTGGTCATTGATGATGGAAGCTCGTGAACGAAAGTCTGTGATGGGGCAGATGCAAACGAAGGACAGAGCAAGATTAACGCAAGTTAGGCTGTCGCTGGAGTATTTATCTGCGCTGCAGAGAGTGGGTGGGTGCTGCCATGGCGTGAAAGCAAGAGAGACAGAGGCGTCCAGAAAGAACAAGATGATGGGCTATACCCGTCGTCCCGACATCTTATCGCCCAAGAGTACCCACAATGTCTGTTTGGGAGTTTGGTCTTGCGGAGCGTCTTTGGTGGCGGTGACGATGCGTCTCACCGAAAATTGTTGTCTCGAATGGAATCCAAACGACCGAAGAAAAGACTGCGCCAACCGAACCGCCAAATGTGTCGGAGGCAACTACGAAAACGTTGGCGAAACAACCTCGACAAGATCGGGGACGAATTGTATTCTGGGTATTATACGATCCATAGTGCACGTACGACTGGGATCGTCTTGGGAGGCAACCGGAGAGAGTGACAGCGTTGGGCAACTATAGAGCAACAATAGAGCAACAACAGAGCAACAACAGAGCAACAACCGTGGAGGAGCATCACACGACACAACCAGTGGAAACGCAGCAAAGAATACTATTCTACCATACTTCATAACTCACTCACTCTCGACAGCAACCTCCTGAGGAGACGAGGAGGACAGTCCATTGATCGCAGCTCAGCGGGACCAGCCGGGCATCAGAACTCCAGCGCACAACACAGCACAACGCGTCACAACACTGTATTGCACAGGCAAGCTTAATCATCGGTTCCGCCGTCATTGACCGCGCAAGTGCGATCTAAACAAGAAGAAGGAAACTGGTGCGAAAGCCGCCTCCCTGTCGCGTGCCGCCGATTAGTTGTTCAAGAGCACAGCGAGAGAGGGAGGTGGACGGTCATCGGTGTCACCAGTTGTGATCATCTGTCTTGACAGGGGGTGTCTTGACGGAAGTGAAGATCCGAAGCAGGGGCGGAATAGGGAAAAAGTGTCTCTTTGAACTGGCGGAGCACGAGTAATTGGTTCACATTCAGATTGGGCACACAGAAGGGCGTGGGGGCCTTGATCGATTGAGAGAACGGTTGTGTCAGCGCAGTGCCAGTATCAGTAGTAGCAGTAGCAGCAGTAGCAGTAGCAGCAGCGGCGGCAATAACATGAGGGGAGGCATTCTATTCTGGAGGGGCGACTCGGCCACAACACCAAAGCATTCATCGGCACAATCACCATCGCCAACAACGGCATCCACAGATACTGGTGAAAGCAACACAAAGACAAGCTCATCTGAAGAGGATACGACCATCACAACCACCATGATGATGAATAGCAATTGCGATAGCAACAATGGCTGCAACAATCACAATGACAATGACAATCACAATGACAGCAACAATGACGGCCCAGCATTCAGCAAGGACGATGACAATGCATCGATCGCAACTGGCATCACGTCCGTTTCTTCCGTTTCAGTGTCCTCTTCCTTCGCTGCTCCAGGACAGACTTCATCTTCCACGCCTGCAACTGCGCCATCTTCCTACTCTCGTCACAAAGGTCGCAAGGCCACGCATGCGGAGACCGTCAAGGTCCGTCTCAATCCCATCATGCATCGCATGAAGAAGAGTCTGGATCGGATGCAGGAGCTTGAAGAGCGATTGCATGTGTCACGCGAGTCCAACAGGAAGGGTGATGACAGTAGTGAAGGGCCCAGCGAGGGCGCATCTACAGACGCCAACACAGATGTGGAGGCCAATGATGAGAGCAGCGATGGTGGGGGTGTTGACGGAGATGCATCATGTATGTCATCCTGCAGCGTGAAATCGAAGGATGAGGACGCGAAGGAACATTCCACACCATCCAACAATGCCAACAACAGTAGTAGCAGCAGCGGAAGGAAGAAAGACGCTGCTGCTAAACAGTCACGTGCAAAGAAGGCATCGAAAGAAGACGCAAAGGACAGCGATCCAGGAAAGATCCATTCCAGATCGCGCACGCTCCTCACGCAGAGCGTGGAGATGCTGCAACGCAAGATGCAGCGCATCCAGGCCATGGAGGAGATGGTGGAGCAATGCGAGGATCGCAGGCAGGATCTGCAGCATCTCTTCCTGCAGACCAGCCTTTCCAAGCCGCGCCTTGATCTATCCGCGGCGCAATCGAGGGCGAAGGAGCTGGAGCAGGAGGTCGACACGATGCGCGACACCAACTCCATCCTGAGGGATCAGTGCGCCAAGCTGCAGAGGCAGCAGCAGAGAGCCAATCAGGAATGGGCGCAGCAGCTCGAGGCCGTCGAGACACAGCGAGATCTGCTCACGGAAGATCTGCAGCAACGCCAGCTCAAGCTCATGCAGGTGTCGGAAGAAAGGGATGAATACCAGATGCAGGCGCAGCATTGGCAGCAGCAAGCCGCCTCCGTCTCCTTGTCGGTGTCAACTGCAAGCGACGGTCATCCCGATCTGCAGCGCAAGTGCGACCAGTTGCAACAGACCAACGCCGAACAGGCGCGGCGCATTGCCGAGCTGGAATCCTTGCTCGAACAGCATCAACAAATGAAGTATCTTCAACCACCGCCGCCACCACAGTCAGTGGCAACATCGCTTCCTGCACGTGGCGATGTCATCAGTCCGTCTTCCAATGCACCCAAGTCAATAACGCTCAAACGACGTGGCTTGGGTGATGGCGGTGTCGCTTCTGACGCTATTGCATCCAAAATGATTGTGACCAGCAGCAACAACAACAACGATGTTGGCGAGGGCGATAGCAACGCCACCCACCAGCAGCCACCCATCCCGCATCAGGTTTCATTTCAAGGCCACCATGATGACGATTCTTCCGTCTGCAGCATGTTCACCACGCAGACCAGCGCATCCGCCACAGTCCAAGCAAACGCAACCGCGAACATTGGTCTTAGCAACAACAGCAACAACAACATTCATAGCAGCGGCCGTCCGTCGCTGCTGAGCAAGTTCTTCTCACGAACCATCCGACCTTCGGCCAACGGCAACAGCCAAATCAACACAGCCGGTGTGGATGATGGATCTGCAACCACATGGCACGGCTCGTCTTCCCAACCCACCAAGCAACAGCAACTGGCACAGAAGATCTCGCTCGGTCTCCAAACCAACAACGAACGTGTCATCATACCCAACGTCAGGAGCACGGCGGACAGAATACCGCGCAAGCGACCCACCCAGAGCAGCCGACGTGTCTCCATGGGGGTCGTCAACCTTCAGATCGCTAGGCAGGATGATTAGACTTGTTGTGCGGAATGAAAGATGCTGCGCACTCTACCGGCTGTCGGATCAGCATAGACCAGCGCAGTACAGCACAATACCTGCCACCCGCATTCAGGACCATGCAACTGACAATGCAACGACAACACTTGAACTCAAGTTTGCTTTCCGAACCCGCGTCGACCAAGCCTCGACGTGAGATGCACTGTCCCCGCATGCGTGCCGATCGTCACCCTGCCAACTGCCACATACGATGACGCCATCGCGACAAACCACGATCGTGACTATTGCCACATTCTGGTGTAGGTGGGATACTCTTTGATCATACCTACATAGTCGTAATCAACATCCTCTACTTAGAACTCATGTGGGGCCTCTCTCTCTCTCTCTCTCCACAACAGACCTCAGATGAGACTTGCACACAACAGCGCAGGTCTTATCTCCCATCCTTTCCGCCCTGTTCCTACCAACTTGCGTGCCTTGTGAATGAGGTGATCACAACAGCATGCAAATATATCCGAATGCATACAATTCCATGTACACTGTGCATCTTTGTATGCAATACAAGAATGTACAACATTCGTACTATCACCTCAAGTGTGTCGATGCTCTTGCCAAGCCGGAGAGACCTTAGTTGCTGGAGATCAAACTGCGCACGGCGAGAATAGGTAGTGTGCGTGATGGAACTCGACCGTACCATTCACGACTCCCGTGCCAATACACGTACAACGTACCACCGGGTGACTCCAAAATACGAGTAACACGACCAATTCGAAATGCGAACCCAAAGAGAACCAGAACAAATGAAGAACGAGAACCCATCAGATTTGAGCAGCCAACCACAACCGCTTCCGTCCCTCTTTCCGACCTCTCTCGATCGCCACCATCGACACCAACGAACCTCTACCCAACCTCGCAGCGGAGCATCGCTGCCATCACCCACGAACAGACGATTCGGATCCTTCGCGACCGAAGTGTGGGCGGATTTGACCAACTTCTCTTTTTGACTGATGGCAGAACAACGATGTCGGTCACGCAACCCGTCAGCAGTGTCGAGGGGAAGCATCGGCACGGCCACAGAGAGGGACACATACTCGCACGAGCACAGATACAAATGAAGATAAACCCGCTGGTGTCCATGCTTCGGTGCATTGCTGCTGCCATCGCCACTATCCTTCTCATACCAATAGCTATCTCGCAGAACTTCGTTGCTTCGTACGAGCACACCATACCCACCGCAATGCCATCAAAGCTGTACTACGCATCCATCAACGGGAAGCCCGTGAGCAATCCCACCGTGTCTACGTGGGACATCAGCTTCCAACGCGGGTTGGGAGTATTCGAAGTCGTCCGCATCCTTCCGGGTGGCGTGCTCAAGACGCCACAGCTACATTGGGAGCGGA
This sequence comes from Craspedostauros australis, assembly GCA_026770025.1. NCBI lineage: Eukaryota > Bacillariophyta > Bacillariophyceae > Mastogloiales > Achnanthaceae > Craspedostauros > Craspedostauros australis. The sequence goes on along the minus strand of JAMXDE010000063.1, from coordinate 153,870 downwards.
TGGTTGCGTCCGCGGAAGCCGTTGGGGTCGCCGACATCCTGCCACCCAAACAGACCATGATGAAATGGATGGAGATGGCCGCAGAGGGAGCTTCCGCGTCCGACGGCGGCACTACCAGCAACATCAACGGCGGAGGCCAAGGCGAAGGCTACCTCCGCATCATCGTCACGCTGGGAGCCGAAGATCCCGACAATGAAATGATGGCGGCCGCAGCACCGCCGAACGTCTACATCATGTGGTACCCGCTGCCGAAATGGCCGTCGACCTACACGCTGATGCCGCAGTACGCCCCATGGCATGTGGCAGGGAAGGGGCGTGGCAGCGATAACCACGCAGTGCCCAAGGTGACAAGCTACGGCCCCAATGTCGTGAGCACCCGCAAGGCGAAGAAAGCTGGGTACACGGATGCGTTGCTGCTCGCAGATTCGGCAAACACTTCCTCCACCGACGCGGAACTATCGCAAGATCTATCTCAGATGATCGTGCTGGATGGCCCGAGCTTCGCCGTGGGATGGCTGGCAAGTGCGACCAAGCTGAGCGGTGCTCAGGCAGCGGCCGCATCGGACTCGCAAACACAAACACACACCACGTACTTTCCATCGTCATCTCAGCTGGGTCTGCTGAAGAGCACCACGCAGCAGTTACTGACCGAGATGGTGCGAGAAAAGTACGGCAACTGGACGATCGAAGAGGGCGCGTACAGCCTCCAGGACATGCTGGACACGGCGACGGAGGTCTTCGTCCTCAGTTCGACGAGGGGCATCATCCCTGTCGCGCGAGTTGGAGATCACGAGATCGGGCTGGGCCCCATCATTCCTGCCCTGCAGGTAGCGCTGAAGGCGTACATGCAGACCGTATCCGAAGCCAAATAATGAGCCGAGATGAAAGGCAATGCTGTTGCCGCACCGATTCGACCCAGGGCGCATTCTGTGATGAAGTACATACTCGGGGTATCGTATTCTGCATTCTAGGATTATCACCAAGTGCTGCGCGAGTGCTTGAGTGTACTAGCATAAGTATGACACATGCTCAGACTAGAGTACCGTATTCTGCCACTGTCGCCGGATGTCAATGGCTGCTCTGTGCCCGCATCGATGCTGCTTTTCCCTTCTCGGCGCTATCCAGCATGTCCAAGACCTCATTGACGCTGTTGATGAGATTGGATTTGCGCTGCATGGAATCCTGCCGTTGCAATGCATTCAGCAGCGGTGGCGTGACAGTTTTTCGGTTGCGCCGGAAGAAGAACACCTGGTTGATGTCATCATCTTCCGCGGATGGCGAGGCACCCCGCCGGCTTCTGCTGTTGTGGCCACTGCTGCTGTCGCTGCTGCTGTACCGTCTCTGGCGCCTGCGGCTGGACTTGCTGTGGAGGCTGGAGCTGGGGTCCTCGCGATGTTGCTGTTTGTTCTTCTTCTTCTTCTGCTGTCGAGTCTTTTTCTTCTTCTGCTTGGTGCTATGCTTGGTTCCGTTCTTGCTGTGCGAAGATGTCGGGCATGGTGAGAGCGGTAATTGCGAGTTGCCACTCACAGGACGCGATTGCTTGTTGGGGGGTGCGTTGCGGGCAGATACGGATGTGAAGGACCCGTCGTCCGTGGTATCCTGCATGCTGGAGGTATCGGAGGTTGGGTAGACGGCGGGCTTGTTGGATGACTTCATTGAGGTGGTGCCGGGTGAAGGCAGGTCGGACCGTTGCGGAGCCGGGTTCTGCCCATCGTTGACCATCATGCGCTCGAACAGCTCCCCAATGTCGTCAAATGCCGCCGATTCCATCTTGGGTTCCGTGACAGGGCGTGGTGGTTGCGAATCTGCTGGAGGAGAAGTGTGGAGTGAGTGCGTGGATGTTGCCACGCCAATGGCTTGGTCGACGACGTCGGCAGTTTGCGTGTCGGGGTCGATTGGCAGACTCCTGTTTGGTTTGAAGTTGAATTTGGTCGTCTTGATGCCGCGGGCGTCTGACCAGGATTCGTTCTTGTTGGCGTGGCTCCTGCCGTTGCCAGACCTCGTCGGGCTGTGGTGCATGAAGGATTGGATGCGCCGGACGCCTTGCGTCATCTTCTTGGGACTGCGTGGGATGTGGTTCTGGGATCTGTTGCGTCGCATTTGATTGGACTTGGTGTCTGATCGCATCCCGTTCCTCCCAGCATTCTTGCGTGAGGCGTTGTTCTTCATGGCTCTGCCCTCGTGGATGGATGACAAGGACGCCTTGGATTGGTTGCGAGATCTGGTTGGTGAAATCACGGACATCAATCCTGGGTCTCCACTTGACAGCGCGTTGTGCGACCGGGGAGTTGGCTTCGATCCCGCCAACGATCGATTCCTGTCAGCTGCTGCTTCTGGCATTGTTGAGAGCATGCGGCGGGTGGGCTTGCTGTGATGATGGGAAGAACTGACGGTGCTCAACGAGCCGGAGGAATGGTAAGAGCGACCATTGCGTTGACGCGGAGAATGGGCGCTGCTTCTGAATCGCTGATTCAACAGATCATCCAAATCTACCATGGAGGACGAAGCCTTGCCTCTGCGCAACGGTGGCGATTTGCTTGGCTGGTTGATCGCCGACAGTGATGGCGAGCTGGTTGGCTTTGAATGCAGCGAACGGGATAGTGGTCGGTGTTGCTGCTGCAGCGTTTTTTTCTTCTTGCGGTTCCCTGCCAGCAATGTCTGCATGTCAATGCGCGGGGCATTCGGTCGTTGCGCGCTGCCTCTGAGGCTGTCTCCGTTGACGATGCTGCGCAGATCTCCAGTGGAGCTGACTGTGGTGCCGGTGAAGAAGGATGCCTTCGTCAATTGCTTGCTTGGCAGTCTCGGCGACAGCATCATTGGAAGCTCGTCCGCGGGGCTGTGGTTGGACTTTGTTGGAATAGCAGAGGCCGATCCCGTGAGGAGCTGATCCAAATTCAACATCGGTTCTTCGTCCATAATCGATGCTGACGCGACGCGTGGGGTTGCATGCGGCCGTGGAAGTTGGTCGTTGCTGACTAGCGGTGGCTTTGGCATCATGAGCGGCGTGGACTTGAGGTCATGCAAAGAAAGCATCGGTTGTTCATCCGCGAGAGGCTCGGAAAAGTTTGATCTCAACAGGGAGGCTCCATGCTGCTGAGACAGAGGCAGTGATGGGACAAGGTTGCGCGCGTCGTTGCGCATGCGTGGCTGGAGCAGGCCGCTGCTCATGCCGTTCGCAGCCGGTTTGGCTTGTCGCAGCAACGCATTGGAGAATGATGATGTGTTTTTCTGTCCGGCGGCGAAGTTGGCGAGGTTGGCGGTCGACCATTGAGCGTTTGCTGTGGACGGTGAAGCGGCGGCAGCAGTGAAAGCAGCGTTGTTACTGTTCCTGCTTGCGCTTCTGTGAACGGCGTTGTGGAAGGATGAAGAGAATGATGAAGCTGACCGAGGACGCATCGACATCATGCTGCCGGCTCTGTGGTTGTTCTGTGCCAAGAGCGATGCTGACGCCGATGCGAGCCTGGAGGATGACAGCGCCACGACCGATCTGGACTTTGGCAGCTTCATCGCTTGGCAGTGCGATCGTAGGTCCATCAACTGCTGCATATCCATCATGGCATTGGTGGACGTCGCAGAAGCGGGTGCCTGCTTTCGGTTGCCTTCGTCGAGCGCAGCGTGGAGCGTGGTCGATAGGGGATCCTTCGTCGCGGCATCGTCGATCGGTTGCAAGGACTGCAGCGGTGGCAAGGAAGGAACGGAACGATGGACACCGAGGGGAAGTTGGGTGGCTTCCAACGACCTGACCCTGCGACGCATAGTCCGTCGTGGGGAGTTGCTGTTACCGCGCTTGGGACGAGGCCTGCATCGTTCTCGTTGCGTCCCGGGGTGGTAGGAGGCCGACGAGAGAGCGGGCGATCCGATGAGATCATTGTGCGACGAGACGTGGTCGCTGCTGTGTCGACCGAAGGAACGATTGCGGCCAGCCCTTGGCGATTTGGTGGATCGGACGTTGGGGAGGTTGCGTCGGCTCCTGCTGCGGCTCTTGGTCTTGCTGTGATGCGATGACAGACTGCTTGCGCTCATGGTGGTGTGGATCGAGTCCATCATGGGCTTGCGGGAGGCGCTGTAGGTGCTGTGGCTGCTGCCGTCCTGGCGTGATGATGACGATGACGATGGTGCGGCAGGCCTGGAAGGCTCGACGCCGTGGCAATGCCGATAGTAGTCGTCCTCGGACACCTCGATCATATCACCGGTGGTCGGATCGCGGTAGTGGCGCGAGGGAGGATTGGCGGCGATGTCCTCCAGCGACAGCGTCGCCCATCCCTCCTGTTCAGCGTCGGCGATGGAAGAGCAGGCGGTCATGGCATCGAAGTGGAAGCTGTCGTTCGCGGAGGATGCTGATAGATCATCGGTTGCGTGCTGCGGAGACTGATACCGTGAGGACATGGACATGGACGTGGACGTCGATGTAGATGCAGATGGCTGTCCCCTGAGCGGCAGCAGGATCTCTTTGACGGAGTTGTGGTTGTCCCTGGGCTCATCATCGATGTTGTTGTTGTTGTTGTTGTTGTTGGCATTGGCATGATGGGAAGATTTGGAGCGAGGAGCGACTGGGTTGGGCTGCTGGCTGGTCTGCTGATCATGAAGAGACCGGTCATGAGCAGAGAAAAGAGCGCTGGATGCCGCCGATGTGGTGGACATGGCCGTGGAGGTGGACGACGGCTTGAGAAGGAAGGAATCGGAAGTGAAGGAGGATGCACCTGCCAGCTCTGGTCCGAGCGGCTGCTTCTTCTCGCCCTTGTGCTTGCGGAACGAGGAGAAGAAGGAGCTCGTCCGCCTTGGAGCTTGGCCGCTGCCGCCATTGAGGTCCTTCTTCGACGATGGTCGTCTGAACAGCCGCTTCATGTTGGCTTCTGTTGGCTTCTGTTGCTCTTGTGACCTATGTGAGGTATGTGAGCTATGAGCTGTAAGCGATGGGTAGTTGAGCTGGTGGCTGTTGCTGTGGTTGCTGCTGTGGTGGCTATGCAATGATTGTGGCGACAACTGGTGTTGCAGCTGGTGCGAAAGCTGAGGGGGATGACTGAATGCCGACAACCGGGAAGACCTGATGCCTGGTTTGATCGTGGAATCGAAGCTTTCAGCTTCACCTTCACGCTGTACGTTAGTGTGATGTGATGTGTTGTTTGGAACGCAAGATGTTGGACGTGATGGGTTGAAACGGAATACTCTCTCTTGTTTGTATCTGTTGTATGTTGTATGTTGTGTCTTGTCAACACTGGATTGGCTGCAATTGCTTTTGGCGGAGTTGCCGGTGGTAGCGGTGTCAACACCGACTCGTGCTGGTCTGTGTCTGTTGGAACTACTCTGCTCCGTAGATCTCACCGATGCGATGCTGTCGACGGTATCAGCCCCTGCCGTTTGGCGACCCAGAGATAAAACCGAGATGCGCTTGTTGTTCTCGCCTCTTCGTTTCGTCCTTCTGTTGGGTTCTTTCGTTCGTGATACTCCTGCCAGTGCTAGATCGTATAGTGCTCGTAACTTGAAGCGTGTGCCACACCACACACTTCCAATGTTGTTGCGGCTGTTGCTGTTGTTGCTATCACTCCTCCTCTTCTCTCTCTCTCTCTCTCTCTCTGCCTCTCTTGTAGGATCAGCGGGTTCGTTCTTATCTTTGTTGTCTCCGTTGTCTCCGTTTGTCTCTCTGCCTGTTGGTGTTGTGCGGATCTGTGCGGTTTCAGGATGCCTCTCTTGGTGGAGCTTTTACATCTGCTCCTTTTGCCGGTTAGCTACGACCTATCCTTGGTTTGTGACTTTGCTTGATGCGCTCTCCTGAGGTGCCTGTCTCCACCGTTTTCGTCTTCCTCTTGATCATTTCTTTGTCTCCACCTTGTGCGAACGACGAGCATCAGCACGCTGTCCTCTGTGTGTACGACCCCGTTCAAGTTGAGTTGGCGCAGAGGACGTGGGCACCCTTGTCTCGTTGCTTGTCGCTTTGGTTGTGATTGGTCTCATTCTTCCCTTCCCTGTGGATGACCTCGTAAATCAACAACACCTCCGCGTGCGTGTCCTGTCGCCCACCGAAAGTCCGCAGTTTCATGTCTCGATCATTGAGTCGACTTTGCTGCTATCATCATTGTTGTCATGTGAAACACGTTTATTGCCACATTCATGACCATTGATAAAGTTTACGCGAACTGATACACGATGGACGCGTTGTTTTGTCGTCCAGGCTAAATGGAGTTCGCCACATCGGTGACCACATCGACAATTGGTCCCAAGAGCACAACAACGCCGCGACATGCTCTCGTACTGGGCGAAAGTGAAAGGAATATCTTGACTCTTTTCTGACAGGACAATCCATCGTTCAGTCCCGACCTCTCTGTTTGCTCCAGATGCGAACCTCGCGAGGACAACAAAGGGCGGCGTTCTCGCCCTTCAAGATGCCTCCTATACTCCTCCTACTCGCACGCACTCATCACTGTACGTGCAAGTGAACGATTCAATGATAGAGTAGCAAATGTGATCATGATAAAGCAGATCGATGCAGAAGACTAATTGGGCAACCACCTCCTCAGCCATCTTCAAGGCGCGCTCTCGTCATACCACAGAGTACTCTTCCGCAGCATAGTATTGGAGACACTGTTCTCTGTCAACGCAAAGGCGGCTTCGCATGCGTGTAGGTGGTTCCTCCTCTCCGCAAGAGACGCAGCAACTGGGGACCTCAACAATGGCGACGGCTCTGGGTGCAAACCGAACAAAGGCGGAGAGGAGGAACATGAAGACACTTCCACGTACGATCGCTTTTGTGCGCGCCAAACCTTCATTTGGGCGTGATCTCACCAAGGGAAATCATCACCAGATCGACGACGATCCGAAATTGATCTTCTGATTCGGTCGGGTAGTACGAACATGGGTGCGGAGTGTGACTTCCTGCTCCAGGTCGTCGCACAACAGAGTGCGGCGTAGTACCGCACATCGCGGTCACGCCATGCGTGAGCCGTTCGCCAAGTGAGGTGATCGTGCTGCACAGGTACTGGAGCTGTGACCTGGAGCGAAAGGATCACCTCGCGAACACAATCGTGTGCATCAGCGTTGCGTTGGGCAACGCCGATGTCATCGATGGTCCGTGTGTGCACATCATTGGCCGTGGCTCTTGGTTGCCGCCAATCATGTGAACAATCGTTGCCACTTCCTCAGCACAACCGCATGTCGAGTAGGTCGTACCATCGGGTACTCGAAACACAGATGCTTGTCGAAACGAGGTGAGAGATTTTGTGGTGAGACCATCACATCGCATTGCGTCACAACACATCACATCATGTGACACCACGGCGCAACAAGGCCAACCACGCGGTTGTAACGAGCTGGTGGCTGGCGAGTACCGCACTCCCAAGATCAGTCAACAACGAGAATCGAAAATGACCACCCACTCGCATCCAAAATACGTTCATCCTCCGCGAAGGATTTCAAATCTCCCAATGCGCTTTCAACTCACCGATCAACTCGATTCCACTTTCGTTTTCGGTGGAATTAAAAGAATTGTGACAGGTTAGTTCCACCGAACGCGCGTCTTCCGGGGGTATGTACGGTCTGTGATAGCTCGCAGGTAACTAACCTGAACAGTAAGACCGACAACCCATTGAAATACAACTCTATGTGGGCTACAAACAACTATTGTATTCTTTGAGGTGGTCGACGGAAGGGAAAACCAAGCCAAACGAACGTAGCCCAGAATGGAAAAGAGTGCAGTGGAGTGGAGGCAAATCGGAGGGAAAGCCCAGACACGACAATGGCATGGCAATCACAATGGCAATCACAGGTCGAGAGTATTGGTCGGGCAGAGTAATTGACGATGGTGCACAGTAGATGAAGGGACAACGAGGATGACGGCGAGTGTGGCAGCGGCTACGCACGACTATGATACTGTGGGAGCTGGCTTGAAACACGAGATGACTCATGGCTCGTCGTTGCATTGTGCTGGAGGAGAGTTCCTTGTGGTGCTATCAATCTGTCGACGTTGATTATGATGATTACATGTAATAATACACAATGGTGTAAAACAATAGAATGGAATGCTATAGTTCATGGCAATCTTGTTCTGCAGCTCATGTGCAGCTTGCTGTCGAAGCTAGTGGTTGCATCAGCTTTGCCCAATCTGCTTTGTGCGTGGAAAAATTTGTGCTGACAATTGATCACGGTTTCAGTCTTGCCTCCGCCGGTCTGTGGAGATGAAGCGGGACTTCGGTGCTTCGCACTCATTCCCGCACTCTTCGATTTCTGGAGAGAGAGTCGTACGACCTGCGGATACCGGAAAATGCGTCGCGCGATAACGCTAGTTGGAGAGTTTTGGCCCCTTGTTGCCACTGGTTTGCTTGCTTTTGGGAGCAACGGCGATTGTATACTTAGAACTATTTCGTGTTGTCTCCGTCCGATCCGTCTTCTACGTCACAGGGGGGCGGATTCCACGTCATGCAAAACCACTCACAACACAGCAATTGAAATTATCCAGCACCGTGCGACTCTTCCTCCGCAGCACAACGCGATGGCTACACTGTACACACCAATCGTGACACAACAAAAACCATCCACATCACAAAAAAATCACACACCACACATCACACCACAATCCTCCATGCCATCAAGCAGACGATGTGCACACCACCACTCCAATCACAGGTGTACCCAAAATAACGAAATGACTAATAAATTGATTTGCAGCTACATCTCTGCTGTGTTGCTGTCCTGCTCTGCTTTGCTGTGATGCTCGGTCTTGCCTGCTAGAATGGCCACTCCGAATGAGTTTGGAGTGGGTGCTGCCTTGGTCTTGCTGCTGTTGTTGTTGTTGTTGTTGTTGTTGTTGTGAGGCTCACTAATGTCAGCGTTGCTCTTGCTGGGTGTCTTCTTCTTGTCTTTCTTCTGTTGCTCAGCCTCCTCATTGGCTTTGGTGGTCACAACGATTTGCTTCTCCAGCAACGGAATGAGGCTGCTGGTTGTTGGCAGGTTTGTTTTCAGGCACTGCAGACCACTGATAGCCATCACCTTCAGCGCATCATCGTACATACCTTCAATGTTGGGTTTGGCGTATTTGAAGCCAGTTGATTTGCCTTTGTTGCCTGTTGCAGCTGGTTTCTTGGCAGTATCATTTGTTGCCTCGTCCTCCTTCAACACGAAGACCGTATGAGACACAGTAACACTGATCTTGTTGCCATCCTCATCAGTTCCAGTGAACGTTTGTTTCCGCACGTTCATGCTCAGCCCTTTGCGCGCCATCACAAACTCGTCACCTCCTTCCGCAGCACAAATCGCGTAGGCGATCTGATGGTGGCGGGCATACGCACATGCCACCTTGTCCAGATCGAATTGCTCCCAGCAGGTTTTGCAAGCCTTCCACAATGCATCAGTGGTAAGCATGTGGCTTCCATGGTTCGTACCTTGATATGCCGACACATGTTTTGACATTGCTGGGAATACTTCATCGTCTTTCACATTCGTGATAGGAGAATTTGGCAGTTGCAATTGTAGGTGCCATCCACAGCTGGCGAACTCCTCATGGATGAACCTGAGTAGTTCTGTGTGTCCGCGTGGCCTTGTGCCATCCATCTGGTATCGAATCACCACGTTCTTGTTCGTTTTGGCCTTGATTTTGTTGGCGAGCGAATCCAGTGCAGGGATTTCTTTCTTTTTTGTGGAAGAATTTCTTGAGGCTGTATTTCGGCTTGGGCTTATCAGGAGGACCACCTGTTTCCTTGCTGCCTGTGATCTCCAGTGAGATCCAAGTTCACGTGTACATAGTCTTCTGCGCTGGAGTTGTCGAGATGTAAATGTAAGTATATGTCGAAATGTACGTGTATGTGTGCATCGTTCACCCGTTCTTCTCTCATACACATTTGGACGGTACAACTACATTCGTGTTGATAGTATGCTGTGATTCGTCAGAATTACAGTGGAAATGGAACACACGAAAATGAGCAGAAGTTCTGGAGGAAATTTGCAATCGACGATTTCAGTTGGATTTTCGTGTGCTGTTGTGACACGATCCGGAAGGGATGGCCTAGTTGACTGCCAGATTCGAGGAATCTGATGGTGACGTCAACTTGGGGCAACCGTCTGGTGATTAGTAGTAAATGACAATGGAATAGATTAGAGTTGTTGTTGCTGATCTTGAGTTGTGCTATTTGTTGTTTGAATAGTCTGCATTGAGAGTTGATCAGTTTGAGATGTAGGATGAAGAAACGATAGTCAGTTGAGTAGTGCGGCTCTGCACTGACCTTCAGAGGTTCAGTGCTGAGGGCAGATGGGTCCTCTCTTTCTCTCTTTCTCCACTATTTTATCGTAGTTGTTCTACGTTCGAGTACAAAGCCTTGACACCTTGATTGAAGTTGAGATCAAGAACACAGGTTGTCAGGCCAAGGGAATTGATGTAGGATTCCCTGCATGTATTGAAGCAGGGAAGATCTCTTGGCTATTGTTGTGCAGAATTGTCAGCTTGTATAGCTGACAATGGAATTCAGGTTGACTGCATTGCAAGAGTTCAGAAGAGCACATAGTTCCCAGGGTGCCTTGATCCCATTGACTCGAGTAGTATTTGAGTCAGTGGTGATTCATGAGTGAAAGTGGGAGAACGAGGGAAAAGAGGAATTGTTCCATATTTGTTGGTGGGAGGTTTCGTGCCAGAATTTCGCACCAAAATAATTTCATGGTGCGACAGGGAACACACTGAGTGAAAAGTAGTCCATTCTTTAGATGAACTTCAACTATTAGTGTCAATAGTATGCTGTGATTCGTCAGAATTACAGGGGAAACGGAACACACAAAAGGGGCAAGATTTCTGGAGGAAATTTGCAATCGACGATTTCTGAGAGAATTAGAAAATCGTCCGTCCATCCATCAATGGAAACGTATGGTACCAAGCGAATCTCGAGGTACTTCCCAACTAAACCTCAGGTGACAATATCATCTGACAGACTGCTGCATCACCAATGGAACGTGACATCTGGAGAGCAGAAGGACGCCTACTGACGTTGACAGGATGTCATCGTGTCACCACGTCGACATCTGTCTCCAAGTCAGAGCAGGAGGCAAAGATCTGATGACCGAAGAAGATCAGCATCATGGATACAGGAGATGAACTTCAAATGGTGAGTACTCATGGAGTAGGAGCCAGTACTGAATGAACGGAGTGTCGAATGTGGAGTACGCATTGAACACGGAGTATTGTGTAGCACGAAGTACACAATGCTGAGACAGAGAGAGCGAGAGAATGCGAAGAGTAGCGAGAGAGCATCTCGCTCACCAACTCATAGTTGGAGACCGAATCTACAAAACAGATTGAAGCACCAAGAGCATTGAGCAAGAGAACGGGCGTACACCAAGAGGATCGGAGTAGCCAACTAATGAAATAGCAAATGAACGACTATCAACCAATACCATCTTCCACGATTGTAGGCTTCCGTGAGCGGAACTTGCTGACATGGTGGATGGGCTGTGCGATTGATGCTGTCATTGTTTGTGGGTGATACAGGAGACTCATTGATAAATATGATGTAGGGGCAAGAAATGTTGTATGGCAGAATGCTCTCTGCTTAGAATTGTAGAGGACGTGAAGTTGGTTGTGGTTTGGACTCTGCTACTGCTTGCTTTTGGGGACTGACTGATTGAGAGCGTGGTGGTGGCTTGGGTGTGGGCATTGGTATAGGCGTTGGTGTGGGCGTCTGTGTGGGTTGTGGTGATGTCACCATGGCAGCATGGGTGCGACGATCATGCGAGGATGATAAGATCGTGAGTGTGATGAAATTGTGAGTTCCATCATTGGCGGAAGGTGTGGCTTTCGTTGTCATCGCGAAGCTAACACACGACAACAACGAAAGCCACAAGCAATGCTGTTGCCACACCCATGTATGCTTGACGGAAGGAGGCGATGAAGATAGAATGACATGAGAGGACACGAGAGGAGACGACGACGTTGGAAGAGGAAAGGAAGGAATCGCTGAAAGCGAAATGCAACGGCGGTTTCAGCGAGTGTGATGTGAAAAAAACGGATGTGATGTCGCCAGCCTCACAATTGGAGCCTTGCTGATCAGTTTCACTCCAGTCCCGCGGTGCAAAATTAATTCACGAGTACTTCAGGCTCGATTGGCGATAGGATGGCAGTAAGAAACATAAAACTAAAAAATAATCATTAGAAAGCCTAACTCAACAGCTTTCAAAAGATGTGAAGAAAACGATATTGTACACATAGATGTTGTCGTCAAAATTTAACATAACTGAAACTGAAAACGTTAACCGATATATTGTATCGTTTAGGTCATAAAGGGATAAGGAGTAGTACCATGCGCTCAGTTCTGTTAAAACCGAAGAAAAAGTGCCACTCTGCGTTACCAAAGGTTGGTCGACTCGCTGACCCGGGTCCTACACTTTTCTGTTCGTGCCGACAAACGCCCTTCACGTGGAAGAACGTCTGGATCTCGTTCATCGATCGTGATGGAATGCCCCTTCCGTCACGCCTGTGGAACAAGCATATCCATCCGGTTACTTGTATGTTGCGGTTTACGAGTGCACATGATACCCCTGGGCAGAAAACGACACGAAAATTCTTGGCGCGATCGTCGAATGGCGCACATCAATCCGCTGGGTTACGACTATGCGTCGATCCGTCCAGGGTACAGGTATGCGTGATGTCTGGGTGCAGCCGTCAATCCACCGGACAAGAAAAGAGGCCTCCAGAGAAATGAAGTTTGCGGATGCGACGAAACATGGCACCATTCCAAAGAACATCAGCCTGGTGTGGATTGAGTTCTCTGTCTCGCTCTGTTTTGTCCGCTCTTTGAGAAAAGAGGAAACGAGCGGCGGCAACGAGAGGCGGGTGAGGAAAAACGGACGCGAACTCGCAGCTGTCCATCAAGCAATAACCAGCGAGCGTGTTTCGTTGCCGTTTGCGCAATCGAAAGGACGCGGGCACTCCGCTCCCAACGAACTCGAAAAGGGTTCGCATCTTCGTGGCCTGTTGAATACACATGACTGTCGGTCTGGAGATAGGTACTGGCGGGGTTAGTGAACATCGGGTTTGGCATGCTATTCCCTGCCCTTCTTCCAAAACACAGTCAAGGGCCACAACGATGGGCAAAACGACGACAGGACGCCACCAACATTTCGAGACGGCACAAGATGCGTTGGTTGGGTACAGGACAATCACAGAGGTTACACGGAGATGGATCACGACCAGGCGAAAACGAACCACGACCATCACTCTCTCTCCCTCTCTTTGGGGGCACCAAAGCAAACCACGTCCGATCAAGAGCGAACGCATGGGCAGATGTCAGGGCCAACACAGCAGGCGGAACGCAAATGTCTCGAAAGTGCCCAGCGAGAAATGTTGGGTGACACTGTTCCTTCCTTTGGGAGAGCCGTTTTGGCATCCGCTGGGAGGCGCGTCAGCGACCCCTCTGCCCTTGCACTTCCTTGTGCGTGATTCATCGTGTGTCCCCATAAGCGTGGTGTGGCCGGTTACGAGTACGAGTTCTCACGGGAGTGGCCCGTCTACTATAGTCGTACCACCTCATCTCTCTCACAGTTGTCTTTGTACGGATCGGGGTGACCGGGAGCGGATGGAGCGCGGCGAAATGACTGGAACCGCCCCAGGCAGAGTTGGTAGTGTTGGTGACGCCAAGGTGGTCACCAACACTCACCTCAAATACCAACACCAACGCTCGTGTTGGCACGCCACCATTTCCAAACGCAAGCCGCAACCAAGGCTGACCCAATCGTCACAAAAATAGTAGCAGCAACAAGAACGCGACAGCATCCATCAGTCAATGCACAATTGCTGACATCCGAGGCAAGACCATAATATACTTTTACAGAACATTACATCACATAATATTAGAGTACCAATGAGCAAAACGATGACAACTGCAATGAGCATGGATGAAACCATGGCTGCCGTCCCAGATGGACGAGTCCTCGCAGAGACAGGGTCTGGCACTGGCACTGGTATTGGCGCTGGCACCAGTACTATTACTACTGCTACTAATACTGATGCTAGGAATGCACCACACACAACGGATATATCAAAGATGTTCACGTCAGGCAAGGGCTTCTACGATGATGGGTACAATGAGGAGGAACTCAGCGCCAAGCTCGAGACCAAACTCAACCTCTCCAACATTCCGTTGATGGGACGTCAAGCTGAACTCAAGAAGCTTCGCAATGTATATCAGTGCATGCTGGAACGGAGTAGCGAGGCAGAGAACGGCAATAGCAATAGCAACAACAATGATGCCTACACCAATTCAGCATCTCCAACCGCCGGCCAATCTACGAATGCAAATGAGGGTGCTTCGTGCTCCACCCCTGTGGTCTTCGTGCGAGGAGCCAGCGGAACCGGAAAGACGAAGATGATCAACCAATTCATCAAGGATTTGCAACAGGATCTGCAACAGGATCTGGAACAGGAGCCCAATGACAATAGTGACGGCAACCACAACAAGCCCGAAGCGCCTTCCGTTGATCAAAGAACAAGTAGCAACCCTGGAACCACCCAAGACACTCCACGCCCAAGCCCTCACACTCACACTTCACAGACTGCGCAGGATGGAGACAATGGAGACATCCCATCGCTTCCTTACTTCATCCAAGGCAAGACCGATGAACACATACAGGACAGCGACCCTTTCTCCGCCATCATCCAGGCCCTGAACGACTTCTGCCGGCAGGTTGGGAACAGCTCCAGTGCAGAGCGACAGCGGATCCGACGCCGCATTCGCAAGCACCTAGGCTCCCAAGCAAACGTCATCAGCAAGCTGGTCCCGGCTATTCACACCTTGCTTTCCTCCGGCAACGCCAAGACCAGCAACGTGCCACAATCCCAGTTGAACTCAGCCACCGACGAATCAGCTGCTCAGCAGCACCCGTCGCAACTTTCAGCAAAAGGTGCCCCGATTGATGACATCAAACAGCACCAATCTGTGGCATCGGTGTCCGCCAGTGATGCTCCCGATTCCGCTCAGATGAAGCGTCTAGTGGAACAGCTCGGGGCCAAGGCCGACGCCGCGTGGAATCAACTGCGGTACACCTTGACAACGTTGCTCCACGCCATCTCGACGAAGCAACGACCGGTCATCCTCTTCCTCGATGACCTGCAATGGTCTTCGCAAGTCAGCATCGATCTCATCTCGACCTTCCTCTGCGACAAGAATTTGAAGTACTTCCTCATGATCGGTGCCGTTCGCCAGGACACCAATCCTCACAGCCCAGGTGAGCTCTTGGATCTGAACGACGACAACCCTCTCAGGAAGATGATGGAGACTTTGTGCACGCCAGCGGGTTCCAACCTTCGACATGAATCCGCGACCGAGACGTCTGCTTCCAAACATCAAGTATCCTCGCCATGGACGGACCTGGTGCTGGCTCATCACACGAAGCAGGAGATTGCGGAGTGCCTCTCGATCATTCTCAACCGCACCGTCGAGGATCTGGAACCGTTCACGTCCAGGATCTACGGACGTGCGGAGGGAAACATCTTCTTCACCCTCCAGCTGGTGGAGCAGCTGCAAGAAAGCAACATTCTTGCGTACAGCCACATCACCTTCCAGTGGGAATGGCACTGGCCCCAAAGCAAAGCCCCTCCAAGCAGCGCCAGCAGTGCCCGGAGCGCCGGCAGCGACAGCTACGCCTTGCCTTTTGCAAGGAACATCGTCGAGCTCATGTCTCACAAGCTCAGTCGGCTCTCCCCGCAGCTCAAGGCAGCCCTCGCGTGTGCCGCTTACATCCGCGCCACATTCGACCTATCCACCCTCCGAATGGTCCTCAATGCGCAACCAGCTTCATTCATGTCTCTCGGGGACAACACGTGCGCGACAGCTGAGCCGATCATCTCCGCGGAGAAGCTCGAGAATCTTCTGGAGGAGGCCGTGCTGCAAGGATTCCTGACCAATTTTACCGGAGGCAGCACGTATTGCTTCGCTCACGATCGCATCCAGCAGGCAGCATACGAGTCGGTCCCGTTTGGGGAGGATCGCTGCAAACTCAAATCAAGAATCGGCAAGTGTCTCTTCGACTACTGCCGTCCATCTACGCGCTCCACTATCGATGAAAGCGAGGATACTGATGATGTGACCTCTGCTGATGAACTCGGTGACGACGATTACAACGATGAGAATAGCAAGGCTTACCCATTGCTAAGCGCGGACGGCCAAGTCATCGATCAGACGCTGCTGTACGTTGCCGCGGATCATCTGAACAGCGTGCCGACGAAGGATCATCTCTTCATCGCCAAGCTCAATCTACAAGCCGGGGACTTGGCTCTGTCCATGGCGGCCCTGGCGCAGGCCTCGGTGTACTACAGATCGGCGGCTACTGCCATGAGGAAGATCCGTGAACCTTGGAATCGTCAGTACAAGCTCAACCTTCGGCTGTGTACATCCAGAGCGAGGATCGAGTTGGCGCTGGGTCGGTACGAGCTGGGATACGAATTGAGCCAAGCTGTGTTGGACCACGCTAAGACGCTCAATGAAAAGCTGCCGACCTACGCCTCCATGATCCAAGCCCTGGGAGCTCAAGACAAGCAGCAGGAAGGCCTCCGATTGGGACGCAAGGTGACTCAGTCGCTGCGCAGCTACCCCAAAGGGTCGTACGGACTGCACGCCCTGAGGAAGATGATGATGGTGCGCAGGTACACGAAGCGAGTATCGGATGAAGAGATCATGTGCCAACCCCTCGCGACCAACTCCACCGACATCCTCCCCCTCGTCTTTCTCCGTGAGGTAGCCATCCGAAGCTTCCTATGCCAAAACGCCTTCCATTTGCTTCTTTCCACCTTCAGCATCATTCTTTGGTCGAAAAAGCACGGTATCACGGAGGATGTAGGCTTGGCATTCGCAAGCTACGGTCTCTTCATGGGAAAGCTGGGAGACGAACAAAGCGCCTTGCGGTTCGGGAGGCTGTCGGTGAAGATCATGAACAGGATGAAGAGTCCATCCATCAGAGGGCTTGCACATATCCTCTGCGCACTCTATATCCATCCATGGAGCGAGCCAATAGGACCTCTCGTAAATGGCTACATTCCATGCTACATCTCCAGCATGGAGCGCGGCACCTTCAGCGATGCGCTGACATGCTGGCAGACATGCAACTTCCTTGCGCAGGCCGAAGGCTATCCGCTCCAAGACATCTATCGTTCCTACACCGAGCTCGTCGATCAGATGCGACTGTACAAGATCTCATCAGCCACCGGTTTTGTCAAGCAAGGTATACGATTTTCATCCGTCCTGTTGGGTCACGAGGCCGTGGATTGGGAAGAGTTCAGAGATTTTGGCGAGTCTGGCGACATCAGCTCGCTCGATGTTCTCGAATTTCGGATGGCTTTCACTGTACTTTTACAGCTCTGCGTCATGTTCCACAAGTATGACATTGCTGAAGCAATCATCACGAGACACAAGAAGGCTGTGGCTGGCGATAGCTCTTACGCAAGGGCGGTTCAGCGCGTCGTGTGCACTGGACTGACAGCGGCTGCCCTATACCGTCAAACAAGGCAGAAGAAGTACATGAAGTGGCTGAAGGAGATGAGGAAGATGATCAGAACGATGTGCCGCAAGAAGGGACTTTCAAGCATCAACCGCTCGTTGCTGCTTCGAGCGGAGCTGCTCTCAGTCACGAAGGCATCATCGACAGCACAGCAACTGGACAAGGTGAAGCAAGCGTATGAGGATGCCATCGTGTCTTCCATTGACTGCGGACACGTTCATGACGCGGCGTTGGCGTGTGAGTTGGCAGGTGAGTACATGCTGGCCAACGCAAAGATATGTGGGAAAAGTGACATCGTTGAAATGTTCACTCGCTCCTACGAGTACTACAGGCAGTGGGGTGCTGTCCTCAAACTGGAGCATCTGAAACAAGAAAGAGGAGAGTTCATCAACGAGAAGCTATATGTGAGGCATAATGGCGACCAGGGCAACAAGATGGTGGTCATCAACTCGGGCACCGGCATCATCCGGAATGCCATCACAGGCAAGGTGCTCCCAACGTTTGATTACCGCAGCCACTACAACTTGATCTATGCAAACCAAAAGACAATGGCATCAGCACACAGCGGATCGGTTCACACGACGCCGACTGATGCATTGACACACGGCGAAAATGCGCACAGATCACCAAGGCCTCCCACAGAATTTGAACGTAGGAACGATGGCGACATTGGTGATGCCGAGGACGACGAGGTGTCCGTGCTGACTGACGTATCAAACCTCTAGACCATGAATGAAACGCACTGATTTATAATACGGTATAGCATCATACTCGAAAATGTAGAATTGTAGAATTAGGATGGTGCCCTACATACCGTCAAGAAAGAAGAGACTGAAGAGGTGGGCGGAAGAAGAATGAGAGATAAAAACCGCGCTTGATGTTATTCGAAGACTTACATGGAACGTTTTATAACGGTTCTATTCACAACTTGTTGCCATCACAAAACCGCACGCCGCAACCAAAAGGCACAGCCATCACCATTGCTGCGTCGCAAGGCTTGTACTCATGCTCCCGCTGCGACTTCGAAACGACGATCCTCTTTCGGCTTCACACGCTGTGATCGCCTCTCACCTCGACGTCGCAAGATGCTGACCGCATCACCCATCACGCAACGCACGGGGGCGCGAAACGATGCCAGAGTCGCAACATTTCAGCGTTTCGTTGTACGTCTTGCACACGTTGCTCAAATGATCTCGCGCTCTACGTCGTCGTTTTGCAGCTGTGAGCGGATGTCTGTCGCTGCCCTTGTGCGAATGACGATGAGAGCATCGGGTTATCGCCTTTGCCTTCTTGTTCCACGCATGTATGCCTCGCTCTTGTATCCGCTATTGACCAACAGCTACGCGTTCTCGGGATCGGCGAGGCTTGGCCAGTCCATGCACTTGGTAGCAGCAAATATCTCATCACGGAATTGGGGTCGGAACGCCTCCAGAACATCCGACCGATCAAAGCAATACAATGACTCTTTCGACTCTGGCGTCGTATCACAGCGCCTGCGACAAGGTTGTGCTGCCCCAAACGCAGACGATCGGCGGAAGCACTTGTCGAGACAGATGCCAACATCACCGGCAAAACACCTGTTGCGTCAAGATGAATGGCTGGAAGAGGTGATCCGCAATACCGGGAGTCACCATCGTAAGGAAAATGCCATTTCTGTCAACGCCATCTCATCAGGATCGCCCGATTGATTCTTCCATTGCTCTATTCGGCTGTGAGTTGGTCCATCACATTCTGCTCATCGGTTTCTGAGTTTGTTGTTGTTGTTCGTGTTACATCAACGGTCCGATTCCATCCACGGTCACATCTCATGAACAGTCACATTTCATCAACTGGTCAGAAACTTCTACGGTCGTCTCTGACACAACACAAACCACAAACACAAGAAAGGACAGACTGACAAACGGACAAACAACTCGTCGCCCAACAGCGACTCACTACTGTTACACATGCATATCCCCAGTGCGCGAAAGGCGCATGCGCGCATGCACGCACACATGGCAATCACCGTTTCGTTCACAACACATCTTTCTCACCACAACCAATGTGAGGATCTGTTGTGATCGGCATCACTCCGCTCTCTCAAAATGTGACACCGAGCAGGACCGATCCCACAAACGAGCGTGCGCGTCCATTCGACCACATCGACCCAGTATTGGGATCTTGCATCCAACGACCATTTAGGCCAGACACGATGTCGCACGACACACCGGGCAATCTTGGAAAGCATGACACGCTGTCGCCAAAGTCAACCGTACTCACAAATTCTGTCACAAAGGCGAAGACGATCATCAAAAGACAGAACAACGGCAGCAACAATGACAGTCCGCAACCCACCAAAATCAAAGATGCGGAGCCAAACCATCGCTGATGGCTAATCCATAGACACATAACTTTTGTTTGCATTGGGTGGTAGGGTTACTAGCACCTTCAAGCTTGCCTTGAATCATCTGGCTCGTTCCCTCCTAGCCAAGTTCGTTTCTTGTCGCTGCCTCGGCTGTTTGCGTTGGTTTTGACTGAGTCGATCTTGGTTGGAGGGAGAGCGCTGGAATCCCCAAAGGGCAGGAAGGTGTGTTGGCAAGTTCCACTCACGGTAATCTATGATCGTGGAAGATGGTGTTGGTTGATAGTTGTTTGTTTGCTATTTCAATAGTTGGTTACTCTGATCCTCTTGGTGTACACCAGTTCTCTTGCCCGATGCTCTCGGCGCTTCAATCTGTTTCGTAGATTCGGTCTCCGACTATGAGTCGGTACGCGAGATGCTCTCTCTCTCGCTCTTCTCTGTATTCTCTCTCTCTCAACATTGTGTGTTCGTGCTACACGATACTCCGTGTTTGATGCATACTCCGCATTCGACACTCCATTCATTCACTACTGGCTCCTACTCCATGAGTACTCACCATTTGAAGTTCACCTTCTGTATCCATGATCCTGATGCCCTTCGGTCATCGGATCTTCGCCTCCTGCTCTGACTTGGAGACAGATGTTGATGTGGTGACATGATGACATCCTGTTGACGTCAGTAGGTGTCCTTCTGCTCTCCAGATGTCACGTTCCATTGGTGATGCATGAGTCTGTCAGATGATATCGTCATCTGAGGTTTAGTTGGGAAGTACCTCGAGATTCTCTTGGTACCATTGATGGATGGACGGACGATCTTCTGATTCTCTCAGAAATCGTCATTTGCAAATTTCCTCCAGAAATCTTGCTCATTTTCGTGTGTTCCATTTCCGCTGTAATTCTGACGAATCACATCATACTATTGACACGAATGTAGTTATACCGTCCAAGCGCGTATGAGAGAATAATGGGTGAACGATGCACATATACTCGTACATCTCGACATATACTCACATGTACATCTCGACAACAGTTGCCTTTCCGCAATCTCTCACATGATCGGCCTGGTCCATCTCTCGCTTTCCGCGTTGAATCTCTAAACGGAGCATGATACCGGTTTCACTATCGGCAACGGTTTTGAACTCCACCCCAAGCAGTTCTGGCTTGCATGGAATGTGTGTCAGATGGGGAAGGTTTCCGGTGGGCGACAGATGGGGCTTGTATGTGGTCATGCTTTTGTCCATGACTTGTACCTGGCCTGGAATGATGGTGTCGCGCCAACGCTTGTTGAACAACTCCACCCCAGGTTGGATCTGCCACCACTTATTGTCATGTTGCCTGGCCGGGTCTGAGAACAAGTTTGGGATGAAGTGCTCGCGGATGTGTTGGAAGCAATGGAAAGGCATGTGTGTCGTGACATTCCTGCCCTCACAGAAACCTTCATTCATCCTGTCGCCCCAAAGCTTCGTGGTCGAATCAAGCTTGCCCACGAGCATAATTCCAAAGAACACCCACAGTTCACGCTCAGACACGGGTTCATTGTTCCGCCTGCCGCCAACATCAATTGCACCTGCCATGATATGCCTGTTGCAAGTGTCAACTTGTTGTTTCCAATCGCCAGGCCATAGATGTTGCACCAGTCCCAGGAGGTTGATGCGGTCACGATTGGTGTCGTCTCGCAAGCATTTCTTGTCAAAGTCGAAACCTGCAACACCAAGCTCAGCTTGAGGCTCTTTGTCACACTGTTCAACTGAATTGTCATCCACCACCGTCCATGACCATGCGTTCTTTTGCTTGCCGACCAGAACTGTTGTACCCATCAATTGGTTCTTCTCCTCCATGTGCACGTATCCTGGGGACTCTTCTTCACGTCACATGACGTAGTCGAATTCGTCCCCAGTGAGCAAATCGCCTTTGCTGGAGTCATAGGTTCCATGGGTGTCATCTGCTGCATCATCCTTGTTGTTCATCGAGATTCCTGTCTTGGACTTATCTGTATTTTGGTTGGGGACGTCCATGTCCACACCATGACTGGTCAAGATGCTGTTCCCTGGGGATGAGACGTTGGTGTGGTGTGAATAAGAGGCGTTGCTGAACGTGGATGTGCTGTGGCAGGGTTATGGTACCACAATGTCTTGTAGTGCTTGTCTAGTTCCGCCGATCCCCTCCCAACACTCTGCGCACAGATGAACTCTTCGACACAGCTGCTGTCCAATTCGACTCGCGTCTTGTCAAACAAAGTCAGCTTGGTGCCTGCATGTCCACACACTGCATTGATGGAACGCCAGTGCACAACCCAGTGATTCTTGGGGAGAGACTTGAGGACAACACCATACAGAATGCTTTGAACCTTGCCCTTGCTGTTTCCAGAGGTCACAAGAGGTCCACAGGGACTCGATACGTGGCTTTCAGGGCGGATCTTCATGGTGCGATGTTCAGTGGAGAGTAGATAGAGAGGAGGACGATATCGGTTGGGCTAGAGAAAAGCTGGTGCTGCACCTGTTGTTGGTGTTTCATCTGTTGCTGTTGCCATGGTCGCAGTCGTGTTGCTGCGTCCTCCTCATGACGTCATGATGACGCGAATAACGGAAATTAATTTTCAGACATGCTTCCGAGAGTGGATCCGAGTGGTCAAACAGCATTCCGATTGTCATGGGAGCACTAAACGCGAGCATACCAACACACCATAGCAATACAACAATGCATAGATCATCTTATTGTGACCGCCTCGGAGAGAGGAATCTGAAATGATATCTATTGTACAGATTGAGCCAAAGACCGCTAAGTCTGGAGACTTCAAAGATGGAGGGTCGAATTTCTCGAAAAAAGAGGCAAGATCCTACCGGACTCCTGTAGAATTCTACGTGTAGCCAACTGTAGCCAACGATATCCAAAAAACAACCGGTCTGTCCGACGTCCGAAGGCAAAACCACACCAAGGGGATCAATAAACACAATAAGATCGACGAGATGGTAGTAACAACAAGACAATGTTATTACTTTCCTGGATAGCCCTGAGTCTTAAGTTTACGTAGATGTAGATGTAAGGAAATATTCGATTGAGTGTCTACAACTTTAAGTCTGAGATCGGGAAAAATGGATCCAAAATCTGTAGCCAACTGTAGCCAAAAATCGCCAATTTTTTGGTCTGGCTCTTTGAGGCACTAGCGTTATCGCCTACAGGCTCGACGCATTTTCCGGTATCTGCAGGTCGTACTCGAACGTTAGGCAACTCTGGTTTACGACGACCTATTGTCCTATTCTCTCCGGAGACAGAGTGTGTGTGTGTGCAGGTGTAACGGCTGTGTCCTTGATGTGAAGAATCAGCCATTGGTGAACACAGTCGCACTCCAATCTCTGCATTCGTGCATAGCGGGGTACTCTGCTCGAAGCTGTGTTGAGGAGACGCACATTTGGGATTTGGTTTGTGAGGATTGGTTGACCTTGCTGTGACAAGCTGGTGACGTCAGCGTTGCACACAACTCTCTTTGAGGAGAGACATGAAAGGCATCATTAGTAAATGTTTGAGTATGTGTTTGGTAAGTTGGGTTTAGTTTACAACCGCTGGGGGAGAAGATACATGTTCAATATTGATTTGACAGAGGGTCGGTGTCTCTGGGACGGAGTGCGAAGGTACGCAGGATGCTGTTTAGGCGTGCATCTCGGAACCGATGTTGGCAATGTCCTCCTCCTCTTCGGCGTTGAGCTTCTGGAGGTTGTTGATCTGGACGCGGAGGGTGGCTTCGTACTTGGAGGTGTCGTCCTTGTCGTCGGTGTTGTTCATGTTCTCGCGGATGGTCGTGATGTTGGTGAGGATGCGCTGGCGGCGGGAAGAGAAGCTCTCTGGGCGCACGGCAAGGGCGCGCTGGAGCTCGAGGTACTCGGATGGGACCTTTCCGGCTCCGGCTTCGCCGGTGAGGACGTTGGTTCCGAGGTGCAGGTTGCGGTTGCTCTTGTGGTCTGGCCTCAACCCGGCGGCGCGCTCCTCTGGGGTACCGACGTACACCTCATCGAGCTGGAAGCCAGAGATGGACTTGTGAATGGAAGCGAGAACCCAGGCTCCGGAGCAGATACCAGTGGCTTCCAAGGCCAGACAAATCCGGAGGAAGATGTACACCAGTGGGTTGGAGAGGAAGGCGATTGGGAAGACGGATGCGACGAGCTGCCATGTGATGGAGGCGACGATGGTGGTGATGAGGGCTCCGAGAAGTCCAGTGTTGAAGAACTCTTGGGCGGTGTCAGAGACATCGAAGATGTTCTCGCCGGTTCCGACCTCGACATCGAGGGTGGTGACACGGGCGATGATGAAGAAGCACATGGTCACGCAGACTTGGCGGCCGATCATGAATCCTGGAAGGTTGCGTCCCTCTCCACGGAAAAGAAGTTCGCAAGTCTTGCGGGCAATTGGGTGGTCTCCACGCTCGTCCTTTGGAAGCTTGGCGACGGCGAAGAATGCGATCTGCATACCCTCGAGCATACCGACGATGGACATGAAGACGAAGAAGAGGATGACGGCGACTCCGTTTGGCACCCCGTCCCACATGGTGGTCTTTCCATCGAAGAGGGCGGCGAGGGTGACGGTCATGGCGTAGCACAGGATGGCGAGGGAGATGAGGATGCGGCCCCAGTAGAAGGCATTCTGGGCACCGTCGCGTGGTGCTTCCTTGGACTCGATTTCCTTGCCGGAGACCCAGACGAAGAACATCTGGACGAGGTAGCACGAGTGCAGAAGTCCGGAGAACTCGATGGCGAGGGCAACATAGAGGGTGAAGACGGCGAAGTAGTTGTTGATGTAGTCAAGCATGCAGAGGGAGGCATTGACTTGGGAGTTGAGCTGTCCAGCCATGGCCGTCATGAGAATCATGGCGACTCCGGACTCGAGGAAGATCTTGATCATGATGTCTGGGAATCCGAAGACCTCGGCATCTTCGAGCGGGGCACCGCACTGGTTGATGGTGAAGACCATGAGGAGGACCATGAACTGACGTCCCATGAGGTAGCGGTCGAGGTTGTCACCCCTGTGGGCAAGGGAGGTGCACTGGTGGCTGGTTGGATGGGATTCGACGTAGAGGTCGCGGTCGACTGGTGGGAGACCGACGAGGGAACCCTGTCCCCCCTCAACCATGTTGAGCCAGATGAGGGCGGCGATCATGACGACCAAGGCGAGGGCTGGGTGGACCTCGGACGAGACCTTGGTCTCTTCGTTGAAGATGAGTCCGCAGACGATGACGAACGAGAAGATGAGGAGTGTGGTGGAGTACACCGACTTGAAGAGCTGAAGGGGATCCATCTTGGTTGTTGCTGTTGTTGTTGTTGTCGTTGTTGTTGTTAGATTGCTTGTTGGTACTCTGGTTGTTGTTGTGATTGAGCGTTGCAGAGATTGCAAGATTTGGGATTGTGAGATGAAGGAGGAGCGAAGAGTGAAAGTCGATTCGAATCGAAGATCCTCGCTTGTGTTTGCGTGTTGTTTGTGTGGCGACTGCTAATGCCGACGCGATAATAGGCAACAAAAGAGTGTCGTCGACACTGATACCACTGCTTCTCCATTTCTCGTTTCGTTTTGCTGATCGCTTTTCCACTCGTGATCGAGTGTTGAAGTTGGAGCTGTCGCCACGCAATTCTCTTTGTGGATCTCGTTGAAGTAGAGCATTGTCGTCATTGTTGCTGGCGCACAGCGTAAGTATTGGTACTGGCGAACACGAACATTTGGTCCTTGGTTGTGGCTTCGATTTGTTGATGTTGATGTCAGGTGTTGAGTTGGTTTTGCGGACAACAGCGTGTCAACTGAAAATGTGAAGGGAATTGACTTTGGCGACAGCGTGCCCGGCTTTCCAAGAATGGCCGGCGCGAGAAACGGCGCGAAATGAGTGTGTTCGGAGGCGAACGGTGCGCTGTCACAACAACGTTTCTTTACTATGTGGACTTGTACCGAGATTCTACGAAATCATGCTGTTGCATTCGCCATCGTTGGAGGAACGTGCTCGTTTGTTTTCTGGGATTCACAACACGTGGCGTTATTCCAACGTTGATGTGACCGGTCTTTGGCGACATCATTGGCTTTTGGTGTCAGTTCTGCAATGCGAACACACATGGCGAAACAACAACACGATGAGAAGGCTTCAGACGGTCCGGTCGTTCTGTTGTGTCCGTTCAATTGGCTGACGTCCGACCGTGAATTGAACGGTCCGCAGTCGTCAACAACATTCGAAATCGTGGATGGTTGGATCGATGTTAGTCGGAGAAGTCGTACCCATCTGGATCTGCCGCCAAAACTGGCACAAAGCCAAAAGTGTCACAACAGAGACACACCGATGTGCACAAACACACAAGAGAGTCAGACGGAGGTGTGCGACCTGCGAACTGCGTGAAGAGGCACATTCGCCTCCTTGGAAGATCAACACATGGCATGGCAGCATAGGACTACAACACATCCTCGCTACTGCTATACATCCTCGCTACTCTGTGCGACTAGGCGATTGGTGCATTGTTGCGGACTGCCAATTGTATTGACGACGCGTCTGTCGTTGCTGAGGGATCACGGCAAGGATTCGAAGGTTCGGTTATAGTCATTCGCCACATCATATCATCTGTTCCTGTCATCGGAGATCACAGAAGGACTTCACAGAAGGACATCGCATCATGGGGGGATGCAGTTCCAAGACGTCGGCCGTGGTGGCTGACAGAGGAGCCATGATCGACAGTGGGAGCAGCAGCTTGGGGATGGACGGGGGCGAGGGAGCCGCAGTCGATAGCTTCGACCATGATGACCGCAAACATGATCGACAGCTTCGACATCAGAAGCAGCGCACGAAAGAACATTCACAGTCAGGGATGCGGGGGACTGCAGAGTCGGGGGTGCACGTGACGATGGAGACTGGGAATGGCGACAAACTTGCCATGGGAAACAAACCTGAAGCCTCCCGCTCAACCCAGCTGGATGAAGGGAGCAACGCATCTCATGATGAGCGCGAACAGGATTATGGGAATGGTAATCGGAATGGCCAAGGCAACACCGACATTGCTGGGAACAATGACATGAGGCAAATACCTCAGTTGGATCCGTCAGCCGCAATGTTGGCAAAGTCCCCAGATGCGTTGTCTGCGCAGGAAGAACGTGCCAGCGATGACGATGATGTCGCTGATGGCTCTCGCAATCTTACCGTATCCACCCAAGGCAACAGAGCTGATGTGCCTGCTTCGGATTCTAGTCCTGTCCAAGATGTGTCATTGCAACAACCACAACAATCGCAACTATCACAACAATCGGCTGCATCAAAGGTTGGGCAGCAGAATACCACGTCATCGGCTTTGTTCACCGCGGGAGGTGGAATGGGAATGGGCGTTGCCAGGATACCCATGCCCATTGGGGGCAGAATCAGCAAAAAGCTGGGAGGCATCGAAGAAGGTTGCGACGAAGACAATGCAGATGAGACCGAAACGGAACATGATGCTGCTGATCACAACGAACATTTTGGAGACGATTTGAATGGCGGGCGTCAACGTCAGCATCAGAATCAGAACGATGCACGTACTCCACCATCCGGTGCGCGAGATGAGGCCAATGCGCAGTCGTTGAGTCTCACGAACCATGACGACATTCCGCCCTCTGGTCCGATCCTCTTCGATGACATCCCGGCGGATTCCACGTTGCATCAGCTGGCATCCAAGTTCGTCGAGATGATCAACTTTGACCCGTGGGATAAGCAACCCTTCTCCTCCAATCGCGGCGCTCTTCACAGCGTCAATGCGCACAGCCAAGGTGACAGCCATTCCCATTCTCGACAGCATTCAAAACCAGCATACTACTCCGAGACGGCGGTGTACCAGTTCATATCCAAGTACCCAGATCTGTGTCGCATCAGGTACCATCTGGAGGAGCACTTTGCAATGCACATGTTCCCTCTATCCATCTTGTGCTGTCTCTCGACGCACAGCCGCACAGCGAGGACCATAGAGGCGTGCCACTGGGCGCACCCGGACGCAATGAATGAATGCGATGTGTGGGTCGGCACGCCGCTGCATTACGCCTGTTCGTATCAGGCCAGCCCATCAGTGGTGCAGTTCTTGAGTCAAGAGAATCCTGCGATGGTATCCACCGCAAACGCTTTTGGACGACTCCCTCTGCACATGCTCACTCTCTTCCCGATGAATCCCAACGATGACCCGCAGGCGCAAGCGAGTAGCGCGGGATCACCGGCCTCGTCAATCGTAGCAGCAACAGCAGCAGCAACACCACTATTAGCAACATTGCCGTCCGCAGCGTCCACTGCTGCAGGCTACAACAGCAGCGGCATGGTATTGCTGACAGCGCAGTGCGTCGATCTGTTGCTGCGACAGTACCCGGAATCTGCCGCAGTTGCCGATATGGATGGGTACCTGCCGCTCCATCTTGCATGCGAGAATGGCGCTGACATCGCGGTGTTGCGGCACCTTCTCTCACTCAATCCGGACTCGATCTATGCCAAATCCAATCAGGGTTCCACTCCGTTGCATTTCGCATGCTTGCAGCAGGCCCCGTTGTCGGTGATCAACTTCTTGCTTGCCTCTGCAGACGGCGCAGTCCCAGGGCACGACAACGAGCACGGGCAAGCCGCAGAAGGACCAGATGCGGTTGCCAAGATAGAGGCCGCGCCATCGCAGGCCTCGGTGTCGCTGTGCCGAGCAATGGACTCCATGGGCCAGCTGCCACTACACATGGCGATCCTGGGAAGCGCGTCGATGGATGTACTATCCCGTCTCCTGCAACTGTACCCAGCATCGAAAGCTGCTCTGACCGATCGAGGGGAAACGGCATGGCAAATGGCCCATCGATTGCGAGCTCCGTCAGACGTGCTGGACCTGATGGATTTGAAGCCCAAGCGGACCGCCGAGACGTCGACGAATGGGGAAAATCCGACGCAGACCGGCGGAACGAACCTCGAAGGCCGCACACCTGAGCGATTTTCTGCCATGGCCACGCGTGAGATTAGTGCATGAGATTAGTGCATGAGATTAGTGCATGAGGTCAGCGCATGAGGTCAGCGCATGAGAGTGACATTGACGCTCCCACGCAGCAGAAGATGAGATGGTGCACCACACCAAGACGTCAATCATCTCCATCCCCCAAGCTGCCGACATGCCCGCTTTGTGCTCCTTTGCCATCGAAGTGTTGACAAACTGCACCATCCCAGTAGAGAAGTATGACTTCGCGCAGACAACAGTACCCAATTGCTCTTTCGTTCATGGTTTAGGTCGTCGATAGGCACGAAGCAACCAGGCCAACAATAGCACACGTAGAGTGCCGTGTAGAGCAGAATGTTCTCTTGAGTATAATTCGTAAGTACTTTACGACCTACTCGTATCGGGATACCACATGAACTTCTCCTCTGCTCAATTATTCGCTCCATTCGGACGCTGTGCTTAATTGTAGAGTGGATGAACCCTCCAAACCTTCATCGCCGTGGTCGTGGTCGTGGTCGTACCGGAACTGTTGGGAGGTATTATATAATAGTACGTTCATGTAGGAACACGGCCCAACCCTGCACCGACGAGGCAATGTCCATCGAGGTCGCGAGTTGCGTTGTGCCATCCCATGCCGCGCGATTAGGTCGTAGAGGACACCTGTCACAAGATCGTGTGAGGCAAAACCACGAAGCAATCCATTGCTCGCAGCAAGATCACTGATGTTGGTGTATAGAGTAGTAGGACGCAGCCATGATCCGTTCGCACAGATAGGATCACATTCGCTGATCGCCATTGTCGCAAATGGGCAGGAGTCGTCTTCGACACAACAATAACAGGTGAAGCTTGTTCCCGCGCTGTGCCATTCCTTGCACAATCGCGTCGTGGCTCTGGTACAGGTTGTGATGCCCAAATCAAGATGATTGCCCAGGCGCGAATGGGAACTGGGACAGGGACAGGCTTTTGCAGCGTGGGAGAAGAGGGCAAGTTTCTTCCAATAAACACCATTCGCCAAAACAAGTCACACCGCTACCCACTTCGTCATTTTCTACGCGCGAGTACTTTGCTACGCCGCACACGTACAGGCGGCTACGTGCGGTCGCAGTAGGGATCGCAGATATCAGTATTCTACGACGTCGATGTGGAGACGTGAATGTGCCAAAGTTCCCATTGACGCCACCAAGGTTTCTCAGGTGTTCGACCAAGTCTCGCACAAAGTTCGCGCGCTGCCGAAGGCGCGGCCGCAGGCGGTTCTCCTGCTTCACCTCACTATTTTGCCACACCAATGCCTCCACCTCCCTGTTCTCTACGATGTTTGTGAGGTTCAACGCGTCCGTCCTGGCAAAGTCCCATTGCTCCCACGTACCACACATAGCCAAAGGAGGAGGAGGAGAGGCCATGGCCACACACGTGGAGGTGAAACTTCTTCGCTAGGTGGTAAAGCGCCCCTTCTGTGAAGCAAAGTGCGCTTTTGGGTCGATGTCCAACCTCGACCGTGACGGCCATTGCTTTCTTCTTTCTGGGGATGCTTCTGTGGTCATCCAACACGGAACCCCGCGGTATTTTTCATCCGCGCGAGGCCTGGCATTTACAAGGCCACGCATCTACCACACTATTGCAAGTTTACCAGTGCGCCGACGTACTCTCTGGCTATCTCGCTTGCACTTTCACCTGCCGCGACCTCCACAAACAATCCCGGCCAAAGATGGTAATCTAAGGGACGGCTGCACTAACTGTTGGCTCGTCAGGGGAGAACCATGACGGGCGGCAATAGCTGCCTTGCCAATAATCTTCCTCTCTTTTCTCTGCCTTTACGTGTTGGACAACTATTCGCAAAACGCAGGAGAAGGCAAAATTTGACTTCGCGAGATGCCAAAGTCTCATCGGTCGACGGACGTGTATACTCTCTCTGCTCACCCAAGGTCTTCTGAGGTACGCGTTCCAGTACAGCCACGAAGAACCGCCTGTGGCAAACAAATGAGTGAGGTCCTGATGGAAAACGATGTTCCGCAAGTGGTCAATTCGCATGTAGTGATTTGCACATCACTCACACTCGTCCTCTCTCTCTCTCTCTCTCTCTCTCTGTGTGTGCGGAGCAAGAACACTCCGCTGTGGCTCGTATTGGCTGTTGCTGTGGCAATGACCCAAGAGTGATCGTGGTACATGATCAGTAGCAGTGTGAAAGGTAGATTAAGTCTGCGTCGCATATAATAGGCAATACTCGCAAGTCAAGCCTTCTACTAGGAGAGAATACTCGTACTTTGTGAGCTTTTCGTATGCTCTCGCTGTGCCACGATTGTGTCTCAATGAGATCGACTCAGCAGTATAATACCATGGGAGGATCACTCGTACTACGATTCGTTGTAGAGTCGAGTACAGCATTCGTGTCGACCCGATTCTTGTTTGTTGAGAGTGGTTTGGGTCGCGGCCGATGCCGAGGGGGACGCCATGACTTCGAGACCTTCGTGATCCTGGAGCTGGAATGGATGAGGTCTCCTGTTTCCGGAACGCAAATACTCCACTACTCTCCTTTCATACTTATACTGCCTTGTGGTGGGGGAGCGAGAATTGCGCTGCTACCGATGCCAGTGCCAGTGCGAGACCAACGCACGGCATGGCACGATGATGCTGCCATGACGGTCGGCGCCGCGGCAACCATTTAATCAGTGCTCTTTGAGCAGGTACTGTGTGTGTCGAACCGTGATGTGCTCTGACTGTCAAACAATCAATTTCCTCGGAATCTTCGGATTGGATGAAGGCGACCGACGAACGAACCCACAGAGCGTGTTGCATTGCACAAGACATGTGATACAACTACTAAGACGAGTGGACCATTGTGAAGGACGCACATACATTCATACAAAACAACCTTCCCAACCGATCTAACCCAAGAGCATCGTGCGTTCAATTGACGAGACCGAAAATGACTTGATTTGAGGAGAGTACGACCTACTGAAACCATGTTACAACACAATACCCACTCGTACATACCGATGACACGCTCGCCTCATCTCGTCCATCCTTCTCCCTATCCGACGATCAGACCAAGAATGGTTCGTGACATCATCGCAATTTGTGCTGGCATCTAATCTATGACAGCGGCTCAGATGTCTGCTCAGGCATTTACATCTTCCTGTGATCGATCGGAGAGGTTCGATGGCGTTGCGTACAGCACATGGCCAGTAGGAGATCCGGACCGTCTTCTGGACCGCTTGATCGAATAATTTGGCGGGAAGGGCGTTGGCTCCAACATCGCCATCATATGGCTGATTGGACGAGACAGTGCCCGATGATCTTGCAATGAAGCAGCAGCAGCGGTGGCGGCAGCAGCAGCAGCAATACCTCTGTTGTTGCTACTCCTGCTATTGATGCCTGGGAGGCGCATTCCGTTTCCGAGCAATCTCGCAGGATCAATAGCCGCCGCCATTGCAGGCATGGTGCTGGGTGGAATCGACGCACATGAGACCGGTAGTCTGTGTTCGATGAATATCGTGCGGGCCCGACCATGTCCGGAATAAACGAGATTGTGGCCGGCGCAAGGATCCAATGCGGCCGTGGCAGAAGGTCCAGACTCTGTACGAGTTGGAGTGATCCCATTTCGCAGGTTTGATGCCTGTATGCCGTGACGAAGGAAATGCCGTGGCTCCATTGTGTGGAGACGTAAGGCATCAAATCGAGACGCTGTAGGCTTGTCTTGTGAACCATTGGGTAGTAATCCCGTGGGAGAAGAACCCGGGATGCTGAGCCGTTGGCATATTCTGCCAAGTTCGTCTGCGTGGAATCGAGAGGCAACGCTCTCGGGTGCATCAATCGCAGACGGTGCGGACGTTACTGATGAAGGAATGGCATTGGGTTGGTAAGATGAGAGCGAAGAAATAGGAAGGCTGGTGAAGAAGGCATGGTCGGCTTCGCTGGCCCCAACGACGGCGTGGGTAATCGCTTGTTCTGGAAACCCGACGCTATCGTGACCGTTTGTACTCGGTTCAATGGAACCAGTATACCTGGTTCGATCCATTTCAGGACTCATCGCTTCATTTGTCGAGGACATAGATGCGACTAGCATGTTGGGATCGGGGCGAATGAGGCTTGGATTGCCACCATCGTGGGAACGTATTGAAGTTGCTACCAACTGCCGCTCATGCATGTTCGCGTGGCAAGCAGCAGCAGCAGCAGCAGTGTGATTTTCCCCATGGTGATTGGATCCCGCGAGTGCTGTCTCCGCAGTTGGTGTTTCTGTAGCGCCAGCAACCTTGGGTGCAGGAGATTGTCGCGCGATCCCATCACGCGTCTGTGCACCACCCCTTTGTTTGCAATGACCTGCCTGCTTCGATTTGCAGGCTGATCGAACACCCTTGATCTTCTTCAATGCCATCTTGTTGCAAAGGCTCTTGCGATGTCTCAAGAACTGTGGATGGTGGTAGGATCCTCGAGCGGGCCCCTTCGGAACGCGGATGAAGCAGTACAGGTTTAGCTGCCGGACGAAGGACTTATACACCGTCATGCTGGAAAGGTACCGCGGGATGACATGTTCCTCGAACGCCTTGATGTTCCGAACTCTGAAGGAGGTATTCCCCGGAAGCCAGCTGACGATGTGGCTGAATCCTTCCTGCTCTGCTGCTTCGAGCACTTCATGGAGACGCCACGGGAATGAGATGCCGTCTGCGGAGTTGGAGCACCGTCGAGGTGGCTCAAATTGGTCTTCTTTCTGCGCTTGTTCCAGGGAGTACTTCAGGCACTCCATGCTGGCACTTGTCGGAATGTGCTGGGGTGGCTGGGAGCGTGATGATGCAGCGCCTGCCATACTATGAGCGCCTGGTGAGATGCGGACACGGACGTCGAAAGAGATGACGAAGTACCGCATTCAGCCCAAACCATAGAAGTTGATGTGAAGCGAGACGACGAGATGTGGTACGACCCCGATCCACGTCCAGAAAAGCACACGAAGTATAATACAATAGGTGGAGAGGGGTGCAATCAGATATTGGTCACAAAGTATTGTATGTGTCAGGGACGGCACGATCACAGGACTCTTTGGTTCATACAAGTGAGACATTTCACACAGCATGCGAAAGTTCGTCGTTGTTATGAGCGTACGCGCATTTGCCTGCTCTGTTTGTTGTTGTTGTTGTTGGTGGTGGTGGTGGCGGTGTAGTGTTGATGGATGGATTCATTGATCCATCCATTCACTGGTTTAACGTATCCATCCATCCATGCATGTATGCATTTGAGATGAGAAGAGGGACGCCCAGCCATCTTCGCAGCCCCATCGGAGGCCCGACTCTGAAATAGTTGGCAAAGTACGAGCAGATCTGATGGGGGTCTTTTGCTGCTTGATGAAGGCGTCGCGGGATCATGGAAGTGATAGCGTGATGATAGAATGACTTTTCTGAGGTTGGGATCCATTCATCGTTGTGTACTCGTACCAAGCCAGCATCACTTCAGCTCCCAAGATGCACAGAGCGCTGGATTGCTGGCTGCAAGATGCCCATTTGGCATCCTCGGACGCCACCATGTTCAAACGAGTACTCCCGCGAGGAGCAGCGATGTGCGCTTGAATCAAATGGGATCCTGCCGGCGGGGATAGGTGTACATAGCTCGTCGCTGACTGTGCAGCCTCGTGTATCTCACCTTGATGAATGCGCTGCGGAGTGTCTGCAATGGTATTCAGATCGGAAGGTTCTCTGCTTGCGGTTGGGCGTCATGCAGCTGGGAAGGGATCGTCAGCGTTGTTGCGCAGATTGGCGACGCTCAGTGTGTATGTTGAGTGAGTTCAGGCACGAGTGCTGGCGTCCGTACCGTGCGGAGCCCGTACCACACAACGAGAAGTATTATATGACTGATTGGTCACTTTGTGCGTATGAAGTCCTCCTGTCAGTTGCAAGCCGGTGTTGATGCTGATGAAGGCGCTCGCAGCTGTACTGTTCCTATCATGCAGCCGGAGGCAGGCGAGGGGAGAGACCTTGGTGCAGAGCGTGACGCGAGTCGGGCGTTTATGAGTCCATTGGGAGCCGTACGAGTATTGCTGGAAGTGGGTCGCGCGCACTCATGCCAATTTTTCGCTTTCTTTCTGTGGGGTGGTTTCGCCATCTGTTGTGCCACGATGTCCCATTGTGGCCTACGCTTCACTCGTAGCAACGAACGTGTCGTGGACTTGCGTTGCTTGGTGTATTGCCGCACAAACGCAAATCTCTCACAAACCGGCGCCTCTCTTGGCGAGAGGGGTGACAAAAACGCGAATTGGAGAAGGAACAAAATCAGCGCGAATGGTACACAAAAAGAACACTGCGTGTCGTCAGGCCAGTCACAGGCGACCACCATTGCCCTCAGCTCACGATGGCGTGTTTTGCTGCTCCGACTTCGCCAGCTCTGCATTCACCCTCGCCAACACCGACGTCACCATTCCTCGTACCAGCTTCTGTCTTTTGGTGTCCCATCATGCACGTATACTCCTTGAAAGCAACACAAGCAACACACGGAATCTGCGATGGATCACGTTGATCGTCTCACATCCACTGTGCTCAAACTCAACCAGAGCAAAGTAGTGTAGAGTAGTGTCGAGTAGAGTAGAGCAGTGAAATGTAGTTTAGTGAAATGTAGTTTAGTGTAGTGTGCTCTACTCTATTCAATTCAACTCTCTCTCTTCAAGCGGGGGAGTAGAGCGTTCTGCTCCTGCCGATTCTGCTCTGCGCTTGTTCGTCCCAGCACTCCGTCCACCAGAAACATCCATGCGGCATCATGCGATCGACTCAAGAACCATTTGTGCCCTCCACTCCCTCGCTCCCTCTTGAGAGACAGAGAGAGTGCCATACGTGAGCCTCCAACCTGCACAATCTTCAGATTATG
Organism: Craspedostauros australis; assembly: GCA_026770025.1. NCBI lineage: Eukaryota > Bacillariophyta > Bacillariophyceae > Mastogloiales > Achnanthaceae > Craspedostauros > Craspedostauros australis. The sequence continues at coordinate 118,291 of JAMXDE010000063.1, read as the reverse complement.
GCGCGCCCGCGCATCAGACGAGTACGCTCATGTCTGGAATCGTGATACGGTGCCATACTTGCATTGCACGAAGGAGGGACGGAATAGCAGGAACTATATGTGCCTTCGTTGGTACCGACCGATTCGGGCGCACCAGTGCCCAGTTCTGGTGCAGATGCGAGCCTCAACACGGACCTGAACACGACTGCGAGCATGAAGCTGGCATCTCAGTTAGACCACGCGTGTTCCATCTCCTCCACTCGTGCTTATGATTACGATGGATGATGGCGAGGCTACGGATTCGACAGAATGGAATGGTGCGACTGGTGTGGAGCAACAAGCAAATCTCGACAACTCCCCAACCAATCGCCACCAAAGTTGGAGAGGGTGATGACAAGCCACATTTGAGAGTGCTCACAAAAGGAGATTCCAAACGAACGGAGCGGCATGGACTTTCCGAGGAGGTTTGTGGCGGAAAAGGTGTTTGTTGGCCGCTTCGTGTGGGCCTGACGTACAAAATGTACCAGCGTCTATAGAGAACATGACTCATGCGACTAAATACCGAATTTGTCCAATGGTTTCCGAAAAATTCGGCCTCCCCTCGAGTCACGAGACACTGGTCGAATGATGAACGCACTTTCGGGGGCGTTCGACGCTCAACGCCTGGATTTCAGAATTGTTTAGATTGACGTTATACGCACGTTTCAATCCTGGTCACCCCCACTTCATATGTATCCTGAGATCAGAATAGCGTGGTCTGATTGGCTCAGAGGCCGATACTATGAAACTATGAGCCACGCAACCACCTCCAGTTACAAGCGATAACTCTCTGCAGACGGTATTGCGATGGCCCGATCACGTGGTTGAAGTGCATCATCAGACATGCACTGATGACAGATTTCCCACTTCACAGCCGTACAGAACTGCTCGTGCTTGATGCCCGAGCCTTCGTTGGCATTCATACTCTGCTCCACTGCCATAATCGTTCGGAGCCAGAGACAACCTCAACACACTCAAACGTTTCCATCCTCGGCGGTGCGACAGATGAGGGCGACCAACAACGAAATTAGGGAAACAGCCACCCATGCCGAATTCGCACGTGCGCAAAGACGAGCGCAAGGACGAATATTTCTGATTTCGAGAAGTTCAGATGTTTGGGCTGATGCGTTTGTATAATACAATACTTGATTTCGGCGCCAGTGCCTGAAGGTGGTGACGATGCGAGAGATGGTGATGGGTGTTGGATTCGACGACTTACTCGTACGATCGATTATATAATACAAACTTGATGTTCCTGGGTCTACGTGTCCTCGTATTATTCATGGGCCATGACCATGCGGAGTGCAGTATGGAGTAGGTGGATCACCCTTTTGGGGCCAAATAGGTCCACGCGCCACCAGGCCTCATGTGATGGACACGGTTGGTTCTTTGTGCACGTTTCATGCAATGTCTCCCCGCATGTACCCTCCGCAAGAAGGATTCACATCACGAGGATCCTCATTTATTCTGCTTTCATATCGCTTGTGCGTACGTACATTGATGTACGTGCATACTCGTCTCAAACCAGTCGTGATTTGTTCTGGTGGCGCCTGCACAGGACGTCGCTGCCGAAAATGTCAGATCTTCCAGGTTGTTCCCATGCATCACGACAAGCACTGATCTGCAAACACCACTAGTTGAGCATGGTACGAGCATGGTACGAGCATGGTACGAGCATGGTACGAGCATGGTACGAGCATGGTGTAGGTGCTACCTACACAAACTGTAGTAGTACTGATAGTTGAGCAGGGTATGCACACTCGTGTCAGACCACACCAATTGAGCGCGCTCACATTCATACCTGTGCTCAGACTGGCACACTCGCACAACAAGGCCACAATTGACCGACGTTGCCACCACTGACTTAAAATTCTCTACTATCATCACCAACAACAGGAACAGCAGCAACAGCAATAACAACTTCGATCTACGGCACAGAATTGATGTCGGAATTAGACGATGTGCCACTTGGCCAACCCAGGATCCGCCGTTGGGAGGTCGACGGCGATGCACCGCGATGCATCCAGGCCCTGGCAGCTCCCTCTGATGATGCCCTCGTTGTTATGTGGTCCATCCAAAGCGCCATCAACTTCATCAACAGCATCGTCGTGATCACCGTCATTCTGGCCATCTTACGCTGCGCCAAGACACGCAAGAATCCCTTCAACACGTACCTGCTGTTCCTGATGCTGCCAGATTTCACACTCAGCGTCTGCTGCTTCGTGACGTGCATCCTCTGCTCGCTGAAGGGAGAATGCTGGTCGCCGCACATGTGCCGCTTCCAGGCCGCCTAACTGATGTTCAGCTTCATCGCCAACAACGGAATCAACGTTCTCACGACCCATCAGGTGCACAAACTTCTCCGCTTCTCCCATCGCGGCGCCAGATACATCCCGCCGACGCTCAGGTCTGTGTGCATCCAATCCATCCTCGTGTACGGGTACGCCTTGTTCCTGTCGCTGTGGATCTACATCGACGCGCTAGAGGGCCTCCACGACGTGGATGTCCTATTCGGATTCGTCTGCCTGCCATTCCAGTCTCGACACAGGCCAATTACTTCTGGTTCTTGTTCTTCCTTCCTAAATCGCTGCTGGGGCCTACGCTGTGTATTTTGGGCGTGAGCCTCGACATTTACTGGCGCAAGCTGCTGCCACCGGCCGGCAAACGACGATTCATCACGCTGTACTTCCTGCGGCTGACGGTCGTCTACTTCATATGCTGGACACCATTACTCTTCTCGCTGTTCTTGTACCGAGGGTTGCATCCCTGGATGATGTTTGCCATTGGTATCTGGGTACATTCCACCGGTGGTATCTGCGCCGCACTCATGACGCTCAAGCCAGATGTCGGGGCTGCTGTGAAGTCGTTGTTTCGTGAATGATGGTGTTTCTGCTGTTGCAGCTGCTGTTTCTTCTGCTGCGGTCGGTGGGCATGCCGCCCGGTTGACAAGAAGGATGCCATCGACGAAGATGCACCAGCATCTGCGGATTATTCCTCTGGCCATCCGAACATCTTCGGCTTCCAGAATAAGTCCAAGCACGTCGAACGACACAGCGATTCAAGTCGGTTGCCACTGGGATTCCACTCTTCTGACGCCTTGAACAAAGCATCGTCGCATTATAGTGGGCCGGTCGGCAACTCGCACGAATGAGGGAAGGAAGAGAACGCCCCCGCATCGGAGACGACGCCAAGGCAATGCCACGACAACGAGGATGTCGACGAAGATCTCGAACTGTGTCACGATGAGCGGGCGCGTGGTCGTGATCATCAAATCAGCAGTTCCCGACTCGGGTCGACACAAATTGAGCAACTGGAAGAAGAATCCAAGCGACAAGCCAAGTTCTAGATTCGATGACACGTCCCGAACCGCCACGAATCCGTCGGCCCGCTCGGCGTTTTCAGAATGCTCTGATGCAAGTTGCACGACAGCCGAGCAGTGTGATGGTCCAAATCCGAGCATCAACGTACCAGCATCAGTATCATTAGATACTTGCATCTCAGCGCTCGCGAGCACAGAAACCCCAAGCCCACAATCGCAAGCGCAATCCGAGCCAGCGACGTGCGAAAACGACGGGAACGCATCGCGGGCAGGGTCTCCACCGACCCCAGAACAGTTGCACGCCACGCCATCCGTCACAAATTGCACGGTGCGAGTCGACATGAGCGGTCTCTTCCAAAAATGCGAGAAACCATCAGCTCCAGGCTGAGCGATTGACTTCCCCGTGACGCAAGCAAATAACGGATTGCTCCAGCCACAGAGGAGTACCATCCTTGTGTCATGGTTTTCTCATGGAGTAGAGTAATAACGAAGTCTTGCGATTTATGTATGGCACTATGTGCGAGTATGGTAGAGCGCTCGCACGTACCGATGTAAATATTGGAGTAGAGTGGTGCAGAGTATTGGTATTGGTATTGGCTTCCGCAGCAGTTTATCGCAGTGTGTGCACGATTCATGTTTGTGTGCAAACGTGGACTGCGTGCTTGGTCGACCACTTTGATCTCTCCATCTCACACGGAAGATTTTGTTGCGCAGCCGTGCATGCGAACACTTGTTTAGCAAGAAACAAGCACACGCGATCACAACGCAAACACAACGAAGAGTAAGGAAGAGCAAGAGAGAGAGGAAGATCGCGCCATTGAACCTGGGGAGTGCATTATCATATTATCTATTCTATTCTATAATAATATTCTATTCTACATACTCCACTCAAGAATAGTAGAGGTGCGAAGATGAGCGATAACAACGGTGGGAACGCAGCGAAGGATGACATGCCGCTGCCGAAGGGTTGGGTGCGTGGGTACAGCCGATCGCAGCAGCGCTACTTCTACAGCCACTCGGCGACGAAGACTACGCAATGGCACTTCCCCACGGCTTCGGAGGTGGCGGATCCGCTGAAGGCCAAGCGCCGGGCAGAGGAGGCGAGGCAGCGCGAGAAGGGCAAGGGCGGCAGCGCTGGCCATCAGCCGGCCCCAAAGAAGCGCAGGGTGGCCTCCAGTGCTGCGTCGATGCTGGATCTGGCGGACGCGACGAACGTGGCCATCATAGTGCCGTACAGGGACCTGCACGTGGAACAGAAGCGCGCGCAGCACCTGGCCAGATTCGTGCCGCACATGAACCAGTTCTTCCAGAAGCTGCGCAAGGCCAACAAGGTCGCCGACCACCACGTGTACATCATGGAGCAGTCGGACGACGGGCGCAAGTTCAACCGCGGCAAGCTGCTCAACATCGGCTTCGATCTGGCCTGCAAGAGCGGCCGCCAGCACGACGTCTTCATCTTCCACGACGTCGATCTGCTGCCGCAGGACGATCTGCTGGAGGACTACGCGCACTTCCCCAAGACGCCCTACCACATCGCGAGAGTGTGGAAGCGCTACTCCAACAACCCCAAGTACATGGGCGGCGTGGTGTCCATCTCGGCCAGGGACTACAGGCGCATCAACGGCTACCCCAACACCTTCTGGGGCTGGGGCGGCGAGGACGACGAGCTGCAGCTGCGCTGCGAGAAGCTGGGCGTCACGTGGGAGTACCCCAAGTCGGGGACGCTGCTGGATCTGGAGGACATGGATCTCACCGAGAAGCTGCAGTTCCTGCGCCAGCACAAGCAATGGAAGTGCATGGTCAAGTGGGAGGCGCTGGAGGAGCACGAGAAGACGTGGAAGACGAACGGCCTGTCGGATCTCAACTACAAGGTGCTCAAGGAGACGCCGTTGGACGGCACCAAGGACGGGAAGGTCAAATCGCACGCCACCAAGATCACCACGGATGTCCTGCTCAATGGGAACCACTGGGCGAATGACAAGTGCGCGGTTGACTTCATGGGTGATTGGAACAAGAAGAAGAAATAGACTATAGTGCTAGAGAAGGAGAGAAAGAAAGAGAGGGAGAGACAGACTAGAGCGCTCTGCTCAAGTAATGTTGGTTTGGTGTACGACTAGAGCAATATAGTAGAATGCAATAGCGTGGAGTGCTGGGCTTCAATCGAGTGGCGCAGTGGGTGTGTGGACTCTTACGCATGACACACATGATACGTGGCTGCTCCGGGTTGCATCGCCAACTGGGATGCGTGCTGGAGTGATGTCTTCAGAACATAACATATAATAGTATGGCATAGTAGTATAGTATAGTGTAATATATATCATTGCTCTTGTTACAATATAATTAGGAAGTTCCCGTGGGCTGGCAGTCTTCTGTGTTCATCGTGGTTTCAACTTTGTTGAGGTTGCATCTGCTTCCTTCGTGTGGAGTGCAGCGGAGATGGATACATGATTTTGAGAGCGTCTCATCCCGATCTTGGACGGTCGCCGTGCGATCGGTGGGTAGTAAGCGTCGTTGTGTTCACCAGCTCTCAATTCTGCACAGCAAGTGAAGCTGTGGCTGTATTTGTGTCCATCTGCCGTTGACTCAGACGTAAATGTTCCGTAATCTTAACCGTGCTGTCTCACGCACATCACCATGCGCCTCCATGTTTACTCGCACATGCACATCTGTGTGTGATGAGAGCGCGTATCTGGACATCCACCGAGTTGCTTCCGTGCAGACGTCAGCGTGTTAACCCCTGCGACGTATGCATTGGCGCATCCCGTCTTCGATACCGAAAGTCATGAGCATGCAGATCGGGAGCTGAAGCGTACGCAAGGTGGCCCCCCGTCAGAAGAGACATTCAAGTAGTTGACGTTTAGTACTCCTGCGAGGATCCCTTGGCACCCGCCATCTTGGCCTTCTTTGGCAGCAACACAGCGTGGATGTTGGGCAGGACGCCTCCGGAAGCGATGGTGACATTGCCCAGCAGTCTGTTCAGCTCTTCATCGTTCTTGACGGCCAGAGTGATGTGTCGTGGAATGATGCGGCTCTTCTTGTTGTCACGTGCGGCGTTGCCTGCCAGCTCCAGAATCTCGGCGCACAGGTACTCCAGAACAGCGGCGAGGTACACCGGGGCACCGGCTCCCATTCTTGTGGCGTACTTGCCCTGACGCAGGTAACGTCCGATACGACCGACTGGGAATTGGAGTCCTGCCTTGCTGGAGCTGGACTGGGATCCCTTCTTGTCTCCGCGGCCGCCCTTTCCTTTTCCTAAAGCATCGTTGCGAGGTTCATTTGTTGGGTGTGAAGGTGAGCGCGAGTGTCAGCGTTGGTGTTGGTGTTGGTATGTACGTGTGTGTATGTGTTGAATACAGCAGATCATTGCAGGGTTGGACAATGTTCGTCCAAAGACTTGAGGAGTCTGGTGCAACGCCATCGCACATCGCCCAACGCCATTGCAATCTCCATCGTCGTTGCTTCTTACCTTTTCCTGTCATGATTGCTGTTGTTGTTGTTAGTGTTGTCGAGGGTGTTGGTGTCTGTGGTGATGGAGTGTTGTCACTTCTTTGATTGAATTGAGTTGGGTTGGGTTGGGTTTAGTTGTTGTGAACTTGAGCGTCCAAGTGTCGGCCAAAGTCAAGATGGGATGGATCGCCTCCGTTCGGCTGATTGGAGGCACACAATGAAGTCGATCCTCTTGTTCCGACAGCGTGCGTGAGTGCGTGAGCGGTTGTCTTTGTTTTGCTGCGTGCCGTGTTTGTGTTGGCAGTTCGCGCCGCTATTTATTTCGCATGCGAGGTCAGAACATGAAATGGCGCGGAGCTCGCGTTTCAAGTGATTGTGGTCGAACTTGTCGTGAAGATACCTTTTGGCACGCAAGAACAATCCGATGACAACAAACTTGCAAAAGGTTGAACAGAGACGCGTCGTACTGCGCTGTCTCCAAAGTGCGAAGCTGCAGCGAGAACACCCATCCTGGATGAGTGAACACCCATCCTTTGGAGTATGTGATGATGTCCGGAATCTCACCGCTCAGATCATGCTCTTGCGACCTTGGGATGTGATTCTATCCCCTTTTCTGACCGGATACACAAGGAGAGAGAGAGGGTCTTCCGTGGTGATGGAGATGGCGGCGATGGTGTGTGGGAAGGTATTGCATAGCTTCGAGCCATGGCACGCGTTCATGCAAGTGCATGGCACCAAACGCGGAGCATGGGCGGAGGAGCCAAAGATGGTGCTGTTGGCGCAAATCATTGTCATGATACTGGCGTCTTCGTTTGTACCCAGTAGCCGTTTTTGGCTCTTCCCTCTCCGCTTGGAATTGGCGTATTCTTCGTCCTCCACCCTTCGTTCCCCGTTCTCCATACTCTTCCGAACAGTTCTCGCCCCCACTGTCATCGTAAAGGGATGGTAGCATAGCATTGTGTGTGTGTGGGTGGCTGCGATGCTGCTGTTTCATTTCATCAATTCCGTTGGCAATCACAAGGATGTGGGTGATGGATTGCCTGCATGTGGCTTGTATTTCATGATCGTCCTACTGCATCCTTTTCCTACACTCGACGGATAGACTGGTTCGACAACGCGAAAAATCGTACTCCGTTTTTGTTGGGCTTCGGTACACAACGGAGCGACGGGCCCAACGCAATTCGTTTGCCGACCACAAAAGCGCCTTCGTCTTCGGCCACAAGCGCCAAGTTGTCACGATTTACGATTCGGGACGAGAATCTCGCACGAATGTTCGCGCAAAATAGCCTCGCATACAGAAATCGACGGCCCAAAACGAGGCGTATCACGGCCAGGAAGTTATTCCCTCCCCTTGACGTTATGAATACTCTGTGTGGCGCAAAGATCAGCGACAAGATGTCCCTCGCGGCGGGCGCTTTTCATCCGTGCTTTTATGGCGAAAACAATCGCTCCCAGCGTGATGATAATGGTCGGAGGCGCAAAGGAGAGTGTTCGTTTTCACGTGGACGGGCTTGTGCGGTTCGAAACGGCGAGCCGACGAAGCGTCTTGTCAGCACCATCATCATCATCGTCGCTGGTGTTGTTACTGGTGTTGTTGGTGGTGTTGTTGTTGTGCGGGTATGGCCACGACCCATGGTGCATGTTTGCGCACAGCCTGGTGGCTCCAACATTGGAGCAACACGCCCATGGTCTGTCACGCTCATAACTGGTAGTCAAGCCTGGAACCTCCAAGCGTGAAGACGACAAGAGTCCATCGCTCGCACAATCCCAATACTCCTGTTGAACATAGCACAGCAACGAACACTCGAGCGACCTTTGCGAGTTGGTTTGGATCAAGTGTGGTCAAGCAAGGGTGGAGGCCGGAGCTGTGGCTGAACCTGCGGCTCCGGTTGAGACAAGTGAGAGCAAGGAGTTGCAAGGAGTTGCAAGTGGAAGACAATCACATTCTGGTGTAACGTAACACCTTGGCGTTTGTCTCGTCTTGTATCCATCAAGCTTTGCTGCCGAACAGGTCCGGACACTCGGAAGCAACAGCAAGAGACGGAGTGGAGTAGAGTAGAGTAGAGTAGAGTGGAGTGGAGTAGACGAAGGGCCACGGAGAGTCAACTGGCAGGCTCATCGATATCTCTGCTTTGAACAACAACAACAACAACAACACAGAGAGCATCGCTGATTCATGCCTGTCGCTGCGCCTGCGCCTGCCGCAATGATCTCCGTCCATCTCAAGAGCGCTGCCGACACCAACCGCAGCAGCAACGATCGCAGCACTCGCGGTCAAACCGGCAAGAGCACGACCAAGCAACGCAAGAAGAGGTTGGGCGGGAGTCGACACACTGCGAAGCGCCAATCGTCCAGCCTGCAAGAGCTATCCTCCTCGTTCAGAGACCTGGACATCAGCATGAGCAACGGCATGAGCAATGGCACGAGCAATGGCAATATGGCGGTCAATCCGTCCACCAACGCAAGCACAAAGACGGTCTACCATCCGCTGCATGAACCCATTGAGATCAACGGAGCCTCGCCACCATTGGATGTGAGTACTGCTACTGCTACTGCTACTGCTACTACTACGGTCTCGATGTGTGTTACAGAGTCTTCCTTGAATGCTCTGGTCGTGCACGAATAGCACTCGATCACGGGCATTCGCAGATGCAGATGCATGGGAGGTTGATTCGAGGCTGACGTGTATTCGTGCAGTTTGACATCAGCCACAAAGCTCTGTCCAACTACCCAACTCGCACCCATCCTTGTTATGTCAAAGTCGGGCCACACCTGCTCCGCCTTTCTTGTCAACTCCATCCTATAATATGCTGCATACGAGGATGCAAAGCACCACCTCTCATCTCACATCACTTTGCCATGTCTCACCTCACATCACTCTCTCCTATTCGATACCGTTCACAGAAACCGAACAAGGCTGTCTGGGCCAGCAATCACAGCATCGCCAAGTCATCCAACAGGACAGCGGCCACCTCCCTCATGAGCAGCCTCCACACCAGCTTTGGACACAACCAAGACGACGATTCCTTCAACTACTTCGATTCGCCGGCCACCTTTGCCTGCGCAAGCCCATCATTCCTCTCACCATCGGCCAATGCGACCTTCAGCAAGGATTCGATAGCCAAGTACATTCCACCGGCGCCTTTGTACAGCCCTGCTCCCCAACCGGCGGCCAGAGCAAACGCCGCACTCACCAAAAAGGCTTCCATCAGCTCCTCCAGCACAACCTGCGCCACGGACGCCACCTCGGACATCGCTCCGTCTGCGACATCCGGCTCACTCCACTTCAATCGAGACATCGCAGATCCTGAAGGCCCGAACATCGACGACGCTGCGTCCGCAATGCATGAGGAACGTGCATCGGCCCAGCTTCCTCACCACAGAGCCCATCTCACAAAGGATCTGCGAAGCGTCTCCAACTCGTCTTCCATCGTCACTGCGCTCGCATCCAACACGAATCTTCGTGCGAACATGCATGCCTTATCGCCATCGAATATCACAACAACTTCCACCATGGGATCTGCCACATTCGACACGATCGATGCCTACAACACCGACTATGACTACAGCGAGAACAACACCAACGGCCACAATGACGACAACGGCCACAAGAGCTTCAACGTCTTGCATTCAGATGATGATGATTGGGGAAACATCAACCTCGAAACATTGGTGGACGCTGACCAATCGCTGCGGATGAGCATGTCGTTGGATGATGCACCGATAAACCCCACAGCACACTCTCGCAGAAGCGCGAGATCCTACAGGACCGGCGCGCATCAAATGGCAACGACGTCCAATGCTCAAGGACCCAAACCCAGACGATCCACGGATAAGAAGCGGCGGCGGCGGTCGCAACATGCCACCTACTCGCGCGATGATTCCACCCACAGGTCCGCTCTTTCTCGTCGAACACAAGCATCGCGGAAGGAGAAGGAGCGGCCAAGGATTACTTCCATCACGGTAAAGGAGAGAGACCCAAGCAAGCACTTGCACAAGAGCGCGCTTCCAACCCACTTGGATGCCGCTGACCAACCAGCACCGACGGCGGCGGCGGCGGCGGGTGCAACCAAGCGACTCTCGGAGCCCTCGACACAGCAGCATCGAAGGCAAGGACGCAAACAGAATCGAAGATCAAGCATGCCTTCCTCGTTGTCGCCACGCGGATCGTGCGATTCCAACGACATGGTGCATGCGCGTCCGTCATCGCACAACACAGACAATGAATCGGCCCTTCGATACGATGCGGCGCTGGTCTCGCCAACCGTGCGCGAGGCATCGCAGCGTCGACGCAATGCCGAAGCGGCCCTGCGGAATCAGTTCCAGCAGTTCCACCAGATTCCATTCCACGACGGCGACAACGCTGGTCCACTTGTGGTTGATACTTCCAATCGATCGCCGGCAGAAGCGGCGGCACCAACCCAATGCCAGCTCGCAGTCATGGAACCACGCGACATGGACACCCACACCAACTCGAAGTGTGAGGACAACGATGACGCGCATTTGTCAAAGCTGTCATCCTTCCGCATCACGACCACCACCACAACGACCACCATTGAATCTTCTCCAACCAATTCACCGTTGTTGTCACCACCCCATCACAACGCCACTGGTCGCAACAACGACGATGCAGTTCTGTCCGATCCAAATCAGGTTCTCTACAACCTTCAACAAAGAGCAAAGGAGACATCGCAGCTCGCGGTGCAGCAACTCGAAGTGGCACAGCAGGCCTGCAAGGCAGCTGCTGCATTCAGCTCCAACCAATCCGTGCCGCTCGATGCGCTTGCGTCGATCCAAAACATCACGGCCCCATCCCAAACACAACCAGAATGTATTCAGCAGGCATCTCCTGAACTTGACGTCAACCAACTCTTGGCTGATCGTCACGCCCCAAGAACACGTCGTCGCAATTCCATCGAATGCATGAACTCATCTGATTCATCGATTGCGTCTCTGACCGATGTGTTTGTGGGCACAGTGATCGATCGCCAACCGCGCGTTCAACGCAGCAGCGGCATGGTGAAGTCGAGAGCCGACCATCCGTCTGCTCGACTTTCGGGACTTGAAGCTCAATCACTTGATGAACCAACCCCAATTCGTAGAGGAAGATCACTCACGGGCACAGAACCGCAGCAACAGGCACAGTGTTCGCTTGCTGCCGTTAATCAAACGAGAATGGCCAATGACACGGTGAAGCCAAGGAAAAGGACGATCGTGCCAAATGCCGGCAAGCTGATCGATCCATTGCTGTCAGAAAGCTGTTCGTCGTTTGAAACCTTCCACAACCCCTGCGTGGATCCGTCTTACACACCGAACAAGTCGGGATCAAGGCGAAGGAACTCGCGCAAGACCGCCTTGGATGCTTCAACATCCAGACAGCAGCGGCGCAGCAAATCAAGGTCATCTAAGAACCGCGCGCGGAGAGCCCGGCGCCACACCATGGCTCACAGCTCATCAATAGTCACTGACGTCCCACTGAATGAGGGCTGCGGGCAGGCAGTCTCAAGAGCTCAACAGAGACTTCAAGATCGACGACGAAGGTCCATATCAACGGCCAAACGATCCGATGCCGCTTCGCCGAAGCCAAGTTCAAGGGCCCAATCACCGAAGTCCAGCAGCTCACACGGTCGGCGAAACCATCGCAACCGCTATGGCCGCTCCGTCATGGTCAACAACTCCGAGCAGCATCGACATCCAAGGCGGCGCGCAAGCATCTCAACATGCGCTGCCGATGTGGACGAAGCCATCTTCGATGCCATCCTTCAAGGCAAGACCAAGTATCTCGACAAAGAAGCCCTGTTGGGCCCGCAAGTCCCGATCGAGTCCAACCGACGCCTCTACGAACCGCAATCCCGGCGCTTATCCTCCAACATGAATAGCACCCTCCCACGGTACAATTCCCGCAGTGCCAGCACGACGAGGTCCGACATGGCGGAGCAAGCGAACGACATTGCCCCATTGACAAGCCAGTCGATGCACTCGTACCACGATGGTGTCTTCAACAGGCGGAGCAGCAACGGGTACGATCGCACGAACGGCCAGGACAGCCGACAAAGTCACGATCGACAAGCCACGTCCGAACATGCGCGCGTCGTCAACAATGCCTGGCAGGCTGTGGACTGCCTCTACCAGAGATCGTCGAATGCGCTGCAAGAATCAGCAGCCTTCGATGATATCGGTGAGCTCTTCGAGCAGATGACAGAAGCACGCAGACAGGAACTGAAGCATCAGGCAACGCCACAGAGTTAAAACGTGCGACGTTGTCAATGCAGACGAGTAACAATAGTCTCATCCCTTTTAAGTACCCGTACTTCCGGTTGGTATCCCTAACCAATCTGACTTGTGCCAATGGCTTCATTTCTTCTGCCTCGTTTGATGGAGCTCGTACTTGGCCGTAGTAGCTGTACGTAGAGTCGGTCGTAGGTAGTGATGCCGAGTCCTGGTCGTGACTTGATAGCCTGGTTTACTCCATTGAGTCGACAAAAGCAGTTGTGACATCTGATTGCCGCAAAATAAGTATATTACCTCAGCTCCTGGAAGATCCACATCAACACATCCAAAACGAGGAGGCATCACAAGATCAGCCCTGCGCAAGGCGACAGCATCGCAACTGGCACATCCACACTCTGCCCTCCACCGTGCCGTGCTTTGCCGTCCCTCCCATACCCACGAGTGCAGATATGAAAATGGCGTGGTTGTCATGGTCCTTCAGGTCCAGCAGCTGCCGGTTTCGCATCACGTGTCGATCTCTCTCCAGAAGTAGCCACTGTGGTTCTCAGCGATGCTTGGAGCACAGCGTTGCGACATCTGGATGCACGAACATGCACAAATGCAAGAACTTGGTCAGGATGATGTCATCCGTGAGCGCAAAGGTGGTTGGGACGATTCCAGAGCATGGTGAGGGCCTTGTTGTTGGCCAATTCGCGGAGGTGAGTGCCATGTGATCGTTGCTTTCATTTCGTACGGATTTGAAGCAGAAGCACACTCACCCAATGCGGCTGTTTTCCCTACTATTCTTTCGTGACATGACCTGGATAAGCGCCGACCCAAATCTCCGCTCCCCTCAAAAGGTCCAACGCCGCTATCTGGAGCAGGACGTGCGGGTATTTGGCCGATTGATTGATGATCAAAACATCTTGCATCAAAGCATGCAGTGGGATGTCAGCGACAACAATGAGGTTGATGCTGATGAAATTATCGATCGGCGAAGACTGCAAAGTCATGTGGACGTGGGCTTTCTACGCTTGGACGAGACGAAGCAACGGACTGTGCCAATTGTACACGGCATCATGCTCTCGAGCATGTTTTCCAGCATATTCGCGAATCTTGCGCCTGGCGCCGTGTACTTGAAGCAATCTCTTGATTTTGTCAAGCCAGCGTATGTTGGTGATATCGTGGTCGGACGCGTCGATATCGAACGGTTTCGGAGAGCACCTGGTGGTGGGTTGCTGGTCCAATGTATGACTACCGTTCGGAGATTGGAGGATGGTAGGGTGCTGCCGGATGACGGAGACGGCGGTACTGGTTGTGAAACCTCTCACATCATCGAGGCTGGAAACGATCAGCATGGGAACGGGGATGGTGTAGAGGCTGTATTGAGCCCAGATGATCGCGGAGGGTTGGCAGAACAGGAGGATAGAGCTGATGTCGGCGCTCCGACAAAATCGCAAGACGATATCTTGGTGCGAGGTTCGGCCAAGGTGTGGCTGCCGACCGCGTATGCAATCAAAGAGTGATTACGATGGTTCTTTCGTAAAGACATGAAGAGAGGCTCTGACAAGCACATCAACGTTTTGCATCTGCGCTGTCAACTTGCACAAATTAATTTGCCATCACACATGAGTGCATTGGTAGACATGGATGTATGGGAACGGGCACTGCTGGAAAATACGCGCAATGATCCATTCGAGATTTGGCCATTGGCATGTTCCGGATGATGCGATTCCAACCGCGCAGTGTCTTCCCAGGGAGCAACGGGCTTCCCAATCATTCCACGGCCCTCCAGAGCGCTCGACTACATCCGCATCAACTGACTACGCCTCATTCTCTTCAAGGGAATATCATGTTCCCCCGTCCATGCAATGCGGACGTCATTCATGAAACTTGCGCACGCGGTGTCTCTTCCACTGATACCGCAAGGCTGAACACCAATTCGAGACTGAAGAGCGTACTGCGGTGAATACTAGAGTTCAATGGGGCTGGCCGAACAGCTTCTTGCGGGAATGTTTGGGGGACGCATCACCGCAGAGGAAACGCATGTGCCAACTCACTGACGAATTCGCGACCAGCTTGAGTGTTGGGCGGTGTTCATGTTGCGCGGGACGACTACCACCAATCACATCGGCACAGTCGCACGCTGCGGTCAACATAGATACACTGATGTCCCCTCACGCAAGGCGTCATCATCTCTCGTGTAGTAGCTTCTCTTGTTCTGCTGAAGCGTTCCCGACGATGATTGATGTGGACAGCATCCGACCACTACTTTTGGTTCAGAGTACTCGTGTGGCAGATCACCGTCGCAACGATAATCATCGCTGGGAGATGCCAGCTTCGCTACTCTGGAGAGAGCGTGGCGCTGATAACCCACTTTTACTCGCAGGTGTCCACATGTGATGTCCGCGCCATCTCTTGCCATCTTTACCAAAGCTCCTCACGATCAGCTGCATCAACGTGTGCGCTCGAGTTGCATCGATTGATTTCGACCGCCACTTTTTCGCTTGCAGAAACATGTTCAAATCCATTTCAGTCATGCTTGTCTCCATTTGATCGAAGTTGTCCTCGAGTCGTACCCGTGACTTGGACGTATCGTCGATGATCACAAGCGGGAATCGATCGTGTTTCATTGTCTTTCTCATCTTCCTTGTTTGTTGCCTGCGCGGTTTCTGTTCCCACAAAAACGCAAGGAACCCAACAAACTTCCTGCCTGCGCGCCATCCAACCACAAAAAGATCGCCGTCGGTGAGGTTTCCCTCACGTCTCGGGCATCTTCGCCCTCACAGACGAGAACATCATGTGATGTGGATCGCGCGTGTGCTGTATTGCAGCATCGGCGTTGTGCCATCGGCGTTGCAGATCCACAAGAGTGTGGTATGGTGCGGATATTCCATGTCCATCCATCGTTGTGGTTTGCGAGAGAGTGTCTCCTTCTTTGGATCTCATGTCCAAGGGTGGAACATGTCTGATCAATCTCATAAAAATCAAATCTACATCAAAGAACAACTACAATCGCAATCGCATCACCATCACATCATCACACCACAACACTGCAGCACCCAAGCAACTCCACAACATACTAATTCACATCATCAACACCAACATTAACACTCACACCAACACCAACACCAACATGACAGACCAGGAACAAATGCAGCAACCATCATCCAACATGCACCCAGAGGATCTTGAGATGGCATCCAGACACATGGATTCGGAAAAGCCCGCTGCCTCCAACAACGCCAATGACAACGGCAACAGCAGCGACAACGACAACGACAGCAATACCGACGCGGATTCGTCGTCGGCATCATCGGATGAGGAAAGCGCAAGCAAGGGCGACTTCACAAAGAAGGTCATCATCGCCTTGTTCTTGATCGGATTCGTCGTCTTCGTCATCGCGGATTCGCTGACCACCAGCTACATCCGCGATGGCTTGGAGTCGTTCCTGGAATGGATCGAGGACAATCCGACGGGAGGATTCTTCGCCTTCATGTTGGTGTACACATTCGCGACCATCTTCTTCGTCCCAGGATCCATCCTCACACTCGGGGCAGGATTCGTCTTTGCCAACGCCTTTGGATTGGGAGTGGGTGTACTCGTCGGCAGCCTCGCGGTCTTCATCGGAGCAAGCGTGGGAGCCATCGCATCGTTCCTGCTGGGCCGCTTCCTGCTGCGCGACTGGGTCAGCAACACCCTGACGAGCAAGTACACGCTCTTCAAGGCCCTGGATGCAGCGCTCGAGGAGAAGGGATTCCGCATCATGGCGTTGCTGCGACTGTCACCCATCATCCCATTCAATGCCATCAACTACATCGCGGGCGTCACGGCCATCGGATTCTGGTCGTACGTCTGGGCCATGTTCGCCATCCTTCCGGGCACCATCCTCTACGTCTTCCTCGGCGCTTCTGCTGGATCGTTGGCCGATTCTGCCGGCAGCGGAGGCGATTCCACGGTGACAATCATCGTGGTGATCGTGGGTGTCATCTTCGGCATCGGCGCCATCGCTTTGACATCCTACTACGCAAAGGCGGAGCTCAACAAGGTCGTTGCTGAGCAGGAAGGCCAGGAGGAGGACGCTGAAGCTGGAGTCGAGATCGAAGCCCAGACAAACAGCCAAGAACAATCCGTCTGAGCGGCATCCTCGCTGGTCCCAATCCACTGCAAATACCCACAGATAGAACATGATACAGCGCACAGTCAACGTACTTGTAATGTGATTCAGCAATAGATAATATTACACATAATACGATTCCAATACCGCACAATACATCGATCTACGGTTACTCATACTCTGTCCTTTGGGTCTCCACTCAATTAGCGCCCGTCTGCCAAAGCATTGAGGCCATCGCAGGTTGTGGAGAACCGTTGCACGAGGGAGCACTAGTAGAGTAAAAATGTTGTCTATTGTAATGATGTCGCTGTATCAAAATCCCCACGTCGAAAGCTGCAGAGAGCGCCAAAATCGCGGACCTCCTTTGTTTTTGAGCCGATCGTATGGACACGTATGTGTACTGGCGTCGAGGTGGCACCGACGAGTACCATGCCATACTTTACCGTCTTGATGATGGCCCATCACATGTTGAGGATGTCATCGACGTCATCCAAGACATCCAGCAGATCGCCCGCCGTCATTTTGGGACCATCAAATGCAAGTGGACGGTCTTGCCACACAAACCGCGAGGCAACGCTGGATGGGCTGCACCGGAATTCAAGTTGGGACGAATTCAGCACGCTGGGTGCTGCCGGTGTCGTCCATGACGATGATCGATCGATGGCGACGTGCTTGTGGGTTGGCGCAGAAGCGTCCGCAGGAGTTGGATCGAAAACCATCATTCCATCTGGCTGTCCTCGTTGTTCTTGTTGCTGATGTTGTTCTGCACTGTGGTGCCCTGGGAGAATTCTGTTGGAGCATTCGGGCGTCCGTGTCTGGGTGTCCTCTTCTGCTGCTGCTGCGAGTTGATGTCCGTGCGAGGACATCCATGCTTGGACCCTGGCTTGATGTTCCTCGTCGAATGTGAGATCGCAGGAACGAAGGGATCTGAGCGTTATTGGGCGATGAACATGCCCGGCACCCAACCACGAGAGAATCGCAATTCTCTCGAAATGAATACCATGTCGAGTGACAACTGGATGTGTCATGAGTTGACCTGTCAAAGGGCAGATGAGGTCGGCCGGTGGTTGTGCCTGGGAGCTTCCGCAAGCGGTGGGACGAGCGTTGGTAGAAGTGGACATGTTGGTAGTGGTGATGTTGCTGAGGTGCTTGCGATTATCGATGATGGGCTTTGAGTGTCTTGGTTTCTTGGGAGTTTCTGCACGGTTTCTGTGAAGTTCTGCACGGTTTCTGCGAAGTTGCGTTTGCGTTTGCGTTGCTTCGTTGGTGTCTTTTGAAATTGTGAGGAGATGACCCAGCATCGAGCTCCGCGTGGGTGGCTTTCGCGATTGGTGCGGTTTCTCCATGATGGTGGTCATCGTTGTTCGTGGGCGACATCATTGTTGGGGTTCTGAGAACGCGAGTTGTGACCAGCTCAACGCGTCCGTGTGCGTGGCCGAAGGGCAGGATCACTACTCGAAGACCAACCTGGTTGCTTTGCTCTGCTCTTGCCTTCGTCACCTTTGCTACCAAAACTGAAAGATGTAGCGAACAAATGAAGACTGTGATGTGCATAAATACTGATGTTACGACCAAGATGATTGATGGCACAATGCACGTTTGCAGCAGAATGGACAAAGATGTATGAACAAATCACGACCAAGGCATACACCCGGTGGCTTGTGTCTTTAGCTCGTATAATACGTGTGCAGAATGTATGGTATGGTGCATCTGTGTATAATGTGTCTGTGCAGGATCCTGGTTTGATCAGTTCGTGCCATCACACCAATACTCTCTCCAGTAGCTTTCACGAGGAGAAGATGACAATGCAGAGAGGACACGTATCTGCTGTGCTGAGGTGGACAATGAAAACTATCCGCGGCAACCACCACATCGTTCCCCTATTCGATTCTATCTATACCCGAACTTGGATTGTTTGCCCTCCTTGATCTTGCTTTTTGCTTCGTTTGGACGAGTCGGCACCGGAGTGAAGCCACGGCAAATCGAGATCATCCGTTCTGTGGACCATCATTTCTGTTAGTCGGACGGTTTTACTCGCATACCTCTTGTGTTGGTGGCAATCTCACATCACAAATAAACAAGTTAGTCCATTCATTGCACCGGGTCTCGCCTGCGTGGATTCCAAAGACAAAGGAGAGCGCAGAACCGGCGCCCTGGCGCAACTGCTATTATACGATGGTCGCAATAATCTTACTCGTATTCTTGCTGCTTCATGATCCACAATGACCCGCAACTTTCCATCGGTAGTGGCGTATCCATATCCATAATGACGTTTTTCTTGCGTCCGGACGCATTCTCTACGTAGCTTGCGTCCGGACGCAAATTGAACGCTCAGTTTGCGTCCGGACGCAAATTGGGCCAATTTGCGTGGGGACGCAAATGCAAGCTCGCCGAAAATACCACTTGTACTACTTAAGTCCCATGTTCCTCCACGATGTCCCGTGTTGCAGAAAAAAAAACCCGATTTCGGTCCGAAACCCGAAAGTGGGTTGTTTTTTTCTGACTCCTTCGAGTAACTCACTTATTTGGCGATTTCAAAAAAAAAAACCTCGCGATGCAGCACGGCGTCATTGGTCATGTCTCAGGGGTTCCTTTCCGTGCGCCTGACTTGCTTTTCTGACGTCATGGGATCTGAGGTAATGAGCTTTTACTTTTTGATTTCGATGTCATCCACCACGCTCCTGACAACAACACCAAAATCCTGGCAACGGTGTAACACAACAAGGAGGGTGGAGCACGAATCATGATTATTGTTTGTTCAATTACCACAACTGCAGCGATTATTATAGAACTAAGACATGAGTCATGTCGTGAGTCGAGATGGCCAGCGAAAAAGGGTTTGGAAAAAAAACGGCTTCTCATAAAGCGTATTTGGGCGAGTCCGTTGAGTCGCCGCTTGCGTCCGGACGCAAATTGGCCCAATTTGCGTGGGGACGCAAACTGAGCGTCCAATTTGCGTGGGGACGCAAACTGAGCGTCCAATTTGCGTCCGGACGCAAGCTACGTAGGCCAGTACCAGGCCAAAATCATTATGGATATGTACTAATGCATCAGAGACCTTCTTTTACCTTCTGTCCTTGTAGAATGCATGATTAGCACGGTCTTGGAAACAAAGGAGAGCAAGACCTCGAAGAAGACCCCTGTGTTGCTCGGTTCTCTCTGACAAGTGCCTCATTTTTTTGTCTTGGATGAAATACCATTCAGCACATACTCCGTCTGCCATTGGCCCGCTCTTGGTTTGTACATCTAGTCTAATGTGTTCTGGACTACGGATATGGCCTATCTCTGTATCTGCGATCACTATCCGATTCCGACTCCCAACAGAAGACGAAGTGCAGTGCACCATTATCGGCAGGATGGGAAGCTGCGTGTGTGCAACGGTTTCTCTATCTGTATGCAGTTTGGCGAACGGCCATTCAACGGTCTTGATGGCGGGGAGCATCCATCTGAAGCTTGATGCGGACCAAGTCGATTGGACGCTCATACCATGGCGACTTTGGCCGTGGCACTTCGCTTTGTCTGTTCTTGCTGTTTTTGTTCGCCAGCATCACCGCCAGCAGGAATCACCCCTTCCGCATCATCGAGCATGCCCTCCTCACCTTCGTCGTCGTCGTCATCATCATCATGATCGTCGTCGCCATCATGGTCGCCGTTTTTCAGCGCGCAGCTCGTGCCCGTCTGCTTGTTCTGAACAATCGCCATCGCGATACTTTGCGATTCCGGATTGTCGTCCTCACCCACGATGTAACCGGTCTCCGTGTACTGGTCGAACAGGCGCCCCATGAAGCGCGCATTCCAAATCAAGAAGCTGGCGACGCAGATGCCCACCAGGCTGCCGTTCTCCACGAGGACCTTGGCGGAGTACGAGAAGGCGTTCGTGACGACGCTGCCCAGGGCCTTGCTGCCTCTGGCGCCGAATATGTCGATCCACGATTTGGCCTTGTACCGCACGGCCGGGCTGGTGGGTTGGTACAGGATTTCCTTCGTGGGATTGTTGAGCGCGTAGCTGCAGGCCTTGAGCATGATCATGGCCGCGAAGACGACTTGCAACGTTGGTCGTAACCGCACGCAGATGATGACGATGAGGCACAGCGATGGGAAGAGGAGCAGGGTGGTGCGCAGGCCGAGATACCGAATGACCGCGGACGTTCCCAGGAGGCTGAAGAGGAAGCTGAGGCTGTTGGTGGCGACGCCGAACAATCCCATGAAGGACGCGATGGCGTTGGTGGCCTCCTTGGTGAGACCGAATTCGCCCGTCTCGGCGTCGTAGCACGGATCGGACATGTCGCACGGGTACTCGGTGGAGAAGAATTCCTTGGCCAGGACCTTGAGCATGAAGTCGATGATGGTGACCTCCACCATAAAGAGGCAGCTGATGGCGAAGATGCCCTTGACGTAGTTGTGCTTGTAGAAGAGGACGAGGCCCTCCAGGATGCCTGCCTTTTGCTTCTTCGCGGGTTTGGTGCCGGCCGGCGATCTCGCCGCTTGCTCCTCCTTCTCCTGCCTCTGCTCGGCGGAGCCGTAGTTCTGGATGTAGTTGTACATGCTGGCCTGCAGCAGCAGCATGCACATGGCACCCAGCATGTAGCAGTTGGCCGGTCCCCAGACCTCTGCATAGCGATTGACGATGGCCGGGCCGATGATGGATCCTATCTGCGCCGTCGCCACCATGACGCCGTAGCTGGCCTTGGCGGTCTCCAGGGAAATATTTGAGTTGGCGAAGGACCAGAAGAGGCTGACCATGACGCTTCCGAAGCTCTCGATGGAGCAGTAGCTGATCCAACCCAGCAGCCTGGCCTCCGACTGGATCTGGTTGTCAATGCCGATGGTGGGGTGCCTGAGCAAGAGAGCGATGACCGTGAAGAGGCAGAAGTAGAAGGATCCGAAGATGTAGAAGAGCTGATGCTTGGGCAGGCTGCTGTCGAGGAGGTGATTGTAGATGGAAACGACGCCCAGCACGACGAAGACGGAGAGCATCTTCGCCTTGGGGATGGCCTGGACGCCGCACAGCGTCATGAGCACGGTGTCCTTGAGCGAACGCAGAAGCCAGTAGCCGCCGATCATGAAGAAGAGCGTCATTGCCAGCGTGAGCGTTCGGATCATCTCCGATGGCGGCAACTTGTCGCCGTATAGACGCTTGTAGATTTTCAGCAGCTTGCGCTCGCCGGATCCCATCAACCGATCGAACCGCGATCCCCTGAGCTCATCCAGCGGAACGTCCAGCACTTCATCGTCCTTGTCGTGATCCTTTTTGGGCAATACGTCGAGGTGGCTGTAGATGTCGCCTCCCTTGCTCGCTTTGCCCGTGAGGTTGGCGGCTCCTTCATCACCGAATCCCTCCGCATCGGTATGTTCAGGCGGAGCATTGGCCGATTCCAGCGCCATCGTCGTCCACTGCTTGTCGGAGCTGCCGCCTTCATTTTCGCTCTGCGGACGCAGGGAGTCGGACATCCTCTTTGCCTCAGGGGAACTCATGGGGTACGGATCCCTCCGCTCCAATGGCGACGGTGATTGCGATGATGATGTCATGATGGAGTTGGTAGTACACGCAGAGTATGATATGGTATGATATGGTGCGATCGTGTGATATGATCGTGTGATACGATCAGGAAGACAGGAAAAATGACTGTTCCCACTGGAGAGCAAGTTGAATGACCCGTGTCTCAACGCTTGCGCTCAATGTTAAGATTCGTCGGCTCTCGACGATCGTGGCTCCTATTGTCGCTTCCCTCCAATCCTTGCTGTTGTCACAATCGGTTCCTCTCTTCTGTGAAGCGCAGGTCCCACGCTTTCGTTCTTCCAATGGACCTCAGGTGGTCTCCTCGTGCGAGTCCGGTTGCAAGGTGCGAACCGATGTTGGCTTGGGAGTTGTGCCTGATTGGTTCGTGCGGTGGTGGTGGACACAAAGCCATCATTGTGACGTGCCGAAGCCACGGTTTCGCGTTGGCGGTGGAAAGAGGAAAACAGATGGGCGTTGGATCGAAACAGGTCACGAATTGACATTGTTCGTGATCGAATTGAGATACAAGACTGGGTATGGTCTGATGAGTCGATCAGAGTTGTGTCGCAGCGGAACATGGTGACGCACCATTCTGTCTTTGGCGCGTCGCGAGATTGTTGGTTGGTCCAATTTACTATCTCATCGCAGTTTTTTGTATCAAACACAATTCGCCTGTTTGCAAATCGGCAATGGCGCATTCCCGAACCGGTAAACGCAATTACCGGCGGGGGTGGGTGTGATGTCGATGTTGAGGGCGCTTCCCGCCGTTGCCGCAATCTGTTCCACTTCTGGCGCCCACAAACAGGCAAGGGAAGCGAGAAAGACATCGACAGCCGCAGAACACAAGCGCAAACATCCCATCCGATTCTTGTGCTCTCTCTCTCACACTCTCTCACTCTGGCTTGGGTGAATTGAGTTGAGTTGAAGGGCGAGTGATCGCTCACACGAAACCAATCGAGTTGGGTTGCGGCAACTGAGAGCGGATGGTTTCCTGGGGTCGTGATCTTGTGCGTCCTCGTCTCCGTTCATTCACAACAAAAGAAGACAAACGACTGGATCGTACCACACAACTACGAGCTATTGTATCATAGAATAGATCATATTATTACGTGCACAATACGAATAGAGAGTGCAAGTACATAATCAGGCAAGCAGTTCCACTCCGAGTGCACTCCGTTTGCGGAGCCGCGCAGAGAAACAAGCACATCGCGCTATTAGTATTGCCCACACTCAGGCTCACACCCGTACTTGCACGATCTCTCAGTACATCACACAATCTCACATTCTGGAGAGAAGAGGAGAGCAGCGCCCTCGTCCAAGTGGAGCACTGCCACAGCATATCATCCCCGCACAACAATCCACAATCATCGAGATGAAGCGCGCCTTGGAAGAGGTCAACCATGGCGATGGAGGCCTTCTGCGATCGAAGCCGATGCCTGCATTAGCGTCCACGTCCACATCCCCGTCTTTATCGATGTCGATATCGATGTCTGTGCCAGCAGATGATGGAAACAGCGTCGCCAGCACCACCAGCAACAGCAGTCATGTTCCGGTAGATCCAGTGCTGTCCAACACAACTGCCAACCCCGCAGAAGCCAACGACCAGCAGGCTACCAACGAGCATGCTAACTACAAGCAGGCTGAGCGCAGTTGCAGTTACCAACATGAATACGAATACGAACATGAATTGGAGTCTTCCATGCCAAAAATGGTGTCACCGTCTTCTTCGGCGTCGCCGTCGCCCTGCATCAGCATCTTCCAATTCCCACCTTCTTTCTGTCCTTCCTCAACGGATGACTATAGAAACCACCAGCACTCTTCCACGGAGGGTTCCGACGCTGAGTCTGGCAGGGATGATGCAAGTCGAGAGACTCTGCTGGCAGCGTACTACAAGCACACGGGCACCCGCGGGCAGCGCACGGGCCAACGGCGCAAGCGTCAGCGCAATGACGAGCAAATGATGGACGGCGAGCAGCTGCTGGCCAATGAGCTCAATGAACTGTCGTTGGATGAGCGTGAGAAGGTCTACGACGAGATCCACGGCGTCAGCGAGGCGGTGGAGGAGACTGAGGAACTCGTGGAGACCAGGATGGCCGAGTTGGAGCGACAAATCACGACCATCCACAAGAAGGATGCCTACAGCAAGGTGGCTTTCTTGTCGCCGCGAGCGGTGCAGGATCGCCGTCTGCGACTCAAGGTGCTGCGCAAGACGAAGTGGGTTCCGAGGGAAGCCGCCAAGCTCATCGTCAAGTACTTCGAGGCCAAGACGAACATCTACGGCGCAGAGAAGGCCGCTCAGCCCGTTCGGTACCAAGATCTGCCGAGCGATGCCAGACGGTCGTTGGAGTGCGGCGCGATCATTCGCCATGACAACTGCGTCGATCTGTCCGGACGAAGCATCCTCATTTTCAATTTCACCCGATTCTTCTTCAAGTCGGGGCTCTCCCTGGTCCAGGCCTTGTGGTACATGAACACCAACTCGCCGCAACAGCTGACGCAGACGGGGCAGAAAGGATTGGTGCTCATCCTCAATACAGTGGGGGCCACGACTGCGGACGTGATGCAAAAGATGAAGCAGACCAAATCCATCAAGGAGCTGGGGATCTCGGACGCTCTTCCTGTCAAGCTATCGAGCCTGCATATCTGTTGCGAGAACAACGGCATGAAACCGCTGGCCAATGTCATGCTCGTGGCCTTGCCCAAAGAGATGAGGCTTCGGACTAAGATTCATTTCGGCTCCCACATCGAGTGTCTGTACGAATTGCGATCGTACGGCATCCCCACCAAGCTGCTGCAGCTGGATCTGGATGGCAATCCTGATCAGGACAAGATGATGGCCTATCTGCAGCGCACGCAAGACGTGGAGGCCGCGTTCTACAAGGAGTACGAGGAGGCCCTCCCGTCGCAAGATTGCATCCACTTTCCATCGGCAAAGGACGTTGTACTGGGACGTGGTTGGCCATTCCAGTCGCACACGGGCAACATCCGGTTCATGGAGTTCCTGGAATCGCGCAAGTCAGAATACGATGCCATATCGAGCCGTTCCGACAAGACTTCCTTCTCCACAGCCCGCGTGCAGGAACTCAAGGACCAAGGTGTGCGGTTCCTGAAGCGTGATGATGGCACTGGTCTGTTCTGGACGCAAGTCACCAACACCGCCGCCCGTCAAAAGATCGCCATGAGTTTGCGCAACCTCTCCAGGAGATAGCGCGCATATGTGAGAGCGTGTCAGATGGATGTGGCTCGCGCACGGGTTCGATCTGCATGCGTGGGATGATCGGAGATCCGATGGTGATTGTCGTCTTGCCAATGAATGGAACAAGATGCATGAACGGTGAAGATGAACGGAGTCTTCCACCATTCGGAACAGCGGAGGCTGAGATCCTGCTGCGAACTCGTGCTTCACTGTTTCCATGCTATGCAATACCACACTACTGTTATTACAGCGTGAGATGCAAGCGAGGCGTCCACAAAGATGATGAAGCGAGATGGCATTCATTTTAATTTTAAGGTTGCTGGCATTTGATTGAAAGACAGTTGCATTGCAAGAGTGGCACTATCCACACCAATAACAATGAGACATGCTACATCTTGGTTCCAGTTACTGGAGCATGTTTGGTGACATTGACTTTTGCGGCACGATGTCGACGACAGATTATATGGGTATCACACATATGGCAAGTAATGTTGTCATCGTGCGTGGAGATGGAGCGCAGCGATTGCTATCATCCGCGATTTCAAATTCCAGCAGAATGGCGTGTTGGTTTAATTCACTGTTTACATGTAAAGTGGTATTACCCTTATCCTGTCACATGTTCGTGTACACCGCTGATTTGCAGTGTTCGTTGTTGTTTTCACATTGCTGTTGAATACATATAATGGATTTGATTGCGTCCGTGGGTTGGTTCATGCTACGTTCTCGCAATCGTTGAAGTTTCAAAATGGCTGCGGCATTCGGCCGGTCGTCATGGTAGACGACCTGCCTGATGCACTGCAGATGATGATGATGTCGATGATGGCGTTCAGCGCAAAGCGCTTACTTCTGCACACCCATCTCTTCATCGCTCTCGCCAACGCTGTCGTTCTCAGCCTGGTTCAGCTTGTCCATGGCAGCAGTCTCCATGCGAAGGGCAGACTCAAAGACCGAGGCATCCTCCTCGTTGCTGCAGGCGTTGATCTCCTCACGGAGTCCCTTGATGTTAGACAGGATGCGCTCGCGACGGACGGAGTAAGACTCGTTCTGTGTGGCCAAAGCCTTCTGGAGCTCGAGGTACTCGCGTGGGACGGCGGTGGAACCGGCCTCACCGACAAGCACGTTGGTTCCCAAATGCATGTTGCGGTTGCTCTGGTGGTCTGGCTTCATGCCGGCTGCGCGCTCCTCTGGGGTACCGATGTACACCTCATCGAGCTGGAAGCCAGAGACGGCCTTGTGGATGGAAGCGAGAACCCAGGCTCCGGAGCAGATACCGGTGGCTTCCAACAACAGACAGAACTGGAGGAAGATGTAGACGATTGGGTTGGAGAGGAAGGCGATTGGGAAGACGGATGCAACCAGCTGCCATGTGATGGAGGCGATGATGGTGGTGATGAGGGCTCCGAGAAGTCCGGTGTTGAAGAATTCCTGGGTGCTGTCGGAGACTCCGAAGATGTTCTCGCCGGTTCCGACCTCGACATCGAGGGTGGTGACACGGGCGATGATGAAGAAGCACATGGTCACGCAGATCTGACGTCCGATCATGAATCCTGGAAGGTTGCGTCCGTCACCGCGGAAGAGGAGCTCGCAGGTCTTGCGGGCCATTGGGTGGTCTCCACGGTCCTCCTTTGGAAGCTTGGCGACGGCGAAGAAGGCGATCTGCATACCCTCGAGCATACCGACGATGGACATGAAGAGGAAGAAGAGGATGACGGCGACTCCGTTTGGCACTCCGGCCCACATGGTGGTCTTTCCATCGAAGAGGGCGACGAGGGTGACGGCCATGGCGTAGCACAGGATGGCGAGGGAGATGAGGATGCGGCCCCAGTAGAAGAGGTTCTGGGCACCGTCGCGTGGTGGTTCCTTGGACTCGATTTCCTTGCCGGAGGCCCAGACGAAGAACATCTGGACGAGGTAGCACGAATGCAGGAGTCCGGAGAACTCGATGGCGAGGGCGACGTAGAGGGTGAAGACGGCGAAGAAGTTGTTGATGTAGTCAAGCATGCAGAGGGAGGCGTTGACTTGCGAGTTGAGCTGTCCGGCTTGGGCGGTCATGAGGATCATGGCGGCTCCGGATCCGAGGAAGATCTGGATGATGATGTCTGGGAGGCCGAAGACCTCGGCATCGGCGAGCGGGGCACCGCACTGGTTGATGGTGAAGACCATGAGGAGGACCATGAACTGACGTCCCATGAGGTAGCGATCGAGGTTGTCACCCTTGTGGGCGAGGGAGGTGCACTGGTGGGCGGTGGGGTGGGATTCGACGTAGAGGTCGCGGTCGACTGGTGGGAGACCGACGAGGGAACCCTGTCCTCCCTCAACCATGTTGAGCCACACGAGGGCCGTGATCATGACGACCAAGGCGACCACTGGGTGGACCTCGGACGACACCTTGGTCTGCTCATTGAAGATGAGTCCGCAGACGATGGTGATCGAGAAGATGAGGAGTCCGGTGGAGTACACCGACTTGACGAGCTGAACGGGATCCATCTTGTTTGTTTGTTGTTGTTGTTGTTGTGTTGATACTCTGGTTGTTGCTGTGATTGAGCGTTGCAGGGATTGCAAGATTTGAGATTGTGAGATGAAGGAGGAGTGAAGAGTGGAAGTCGATTTGAGTTGACGATCTTTGTTGGCGTTTGTGTGTTGTTTGTGTGGCGTTTGACTTGTGATAGTGCGTGTTATTGACACCGTCGATACCGTTGACACCGTTGACACTGTTGATACCGTTGTCGGAGTTGTGGATGTTCTCGTTGCGGTGGAGTGGAGATGGTGTGGATACCCCACTCCACACTTCTCCAATGTTCCTATTTCTCGGACTACAGCAGAGAAGATACTCACCTTTACCTTCAGCGCAACTCACCTTCACCCATGTTCGGTAGAAAACAAACATGAAAGATGAAAGATGAAACATCAGCGATGGTTTGGCTCCGCATCTTTGATTTTGGTGGGTTGCGGACTGTCATTGTTGCTGCCATTGTTCTGTGTTTTGATGATCGTCTTCACCTTTGTGGCGGAATTTGTGAGCACGTTTGACTTTGGCGACAGCGTGCCATGCTTTCCAAGATTGACCGGTGTGTCGTGCGACATCGTGTCTGGCCTAAATGGCCGTTGGAGACAAGATCCCACTACTGGGTCGATGTGGTCGAATGGACGCGCACGCTCGTTTGTGGGATCGGTCCTGCTCGGTGTCACGTTTTGAGAGAGCGGAGTGATGCCAATCACAACGGATCATCCGCATTGGTTGTTGTGAGAAAGATGTGTTGTCAGCCAAACGCTGATTGTCATGTGTGCGTGCATGCGCGCACGCGCACTAGGGCATGCATGCGTAACAGTAGTGAGTCGCTGTTGGGCGATGAGTTGCTTGTCCGTTTGTCAGTCTGTCCTTTCTGTGTTTGTGCCTTGTGTTGTGTCAGATGTGGCCGTGTAACTTGGTAGCCAGTTGATGAAATGTGACTGTTGATGAGATGTGACCGTGGATGGAATTGGACCGCTGATGTAACACGAACAACAACAACAACAATCAAACTCAGCAATCGATGGGCAGAATGTGATGGACCAACTCACAGCCGAATAGAGTAATGCAAGCATCAATCGGGCGCTCCTGATGGGATGGCCTTGACAGAAATGTTGTTTTCCTCGCGATGGTGACTCCCGGTATTGCGGATCACCTCTTCCAGCCATTCATCTTGACGCAACAGGTGTTTTTGCCTGGTGATGTTTGCGTCTATCTCAACATATGCTTCCGCCGATCGTCTGCGTCGGGGACAGCACAACCTTGTCGCAGGCGCTGCGATACGACGCTGGAGTCGCAAGAGTCACTGTATTGCTTTGCTCGTTCGGATGTTCCGGAGGCGTTCCGACCCCAATTCCGTGATGCGATGCGATGCTGCTACCAAGTGCATGGAGTTGCCAATCCCGAGGACGCGTAGCTTGTGGCCAATAGTGGAAAGAGAGCGAGCCATACATGCGTGGAACAAGCAGGAAAAGGCGATGACCCGATGCTCTCATCGTCATTCGCACAAGGGAAGTGACAGATATCCGCTCACAGCTGCAAAAGCGACGACGTCGAACGCGAGATCGCTTGAGCAACGTGTGCAAGACGTACACCGAAACGCTGAAATGTTGCGACTCTGGCATCGTTTCGCACCCCCGTGCGATGCGTGATGGGTGATGCGGTCAGCATCTTGCGACGCCACAGTGATGGGCGATCAAAGCGTATGAAGCCGACAGAGAATCGTCGTTTCGAAGTCGCAGCGGGAGCATGAGCACAAGCCTTGCGACGCAGCGATGGCGATGGCTGTGCCTTTTGGTTGCGGCGTGCGGTTTTGTGATGGCAACAAGTTGTGAATAGAACCGTTATAAAACGTTACATGTAAGTCTTTGAATAACATCAAGCGCGGTTTTTGTCTCTCATTCTTCTTTCGCCCACCTCCTCAGTCTCTTCTTTCTTGACGGTATGTAGGGCACCGTCCTAATTCTACAATTCTACATTTTCGAGTATGATGCTATACCGTATTATAAATCAGTGCGTTTCATTCATGCTCTAGAGGTGTGATACGTCAGTCAGCATGGACACCTCATCGCCCCCGGCGTCACCAGTGTTGCCATCGTTCCTACATTCCAATCCCGTGGCAAGCCTTGGTGATCTGTGCGTATTATCGCCGTGTTTCAATGCATCAGTCGGCGTCGTGTGAACTGATCTGCTGTGTGCTGGTGTCATTGTCTTTTGGTTTGCGTAGATCAAGTTGTAGTGGCTGCGGTAATCAAACGTTGGGAGCACCTTGCCTGTGATGGCATTCCGGATGATGTCGGTGCCCGAGTTGATGACCACCATCTTGTTGCCCTGGTCGCCATTCTGCCTTACATATAGCTTCTCGTTGATGAACTCTCCTCTTTCTTGTTTCAGATGCTCCAGTTTGAGGACAGCACCCCACTGCCTGTAGTACTCGTAGGAGCGAGTGAAAATTTCAACGATGTCACGTTTCCCGCATAGCTTTGTGTTGGCCAGCATGTACTCACCTGCCAACTCACATGCCAACGCCGCGTCATGAACGTGTCCGCAGTCAATGGAAGACACAATGGCATCCTCATACGCTTGCTTCACCTTGTCCAGTTGCTGTGCTGTCGATGATGTCTTCGTGACTGAGAGCAGCTCCGCTCGAAGCAGCAACGAACGGTTGATGCTTGAAAGTCCCTTCTTGCGGCACATCGTTCTGATCATATTCCTCATCTCCTTTAGCCACTTCATGTACTTCTTCTGCCTTGTTTGACGGTACAGGGCAGCCGCTGTCAGTCCAGTGAACATGACGTGCTGAAACGCCCTTGCGTAAGAGCTATCGCCAGCCACAGCCTTCTTGTGTCTCGTCATGATTGCTTCAGCAATGTCATATTTGTGGAACATGACGCAGAGCTGTAAATGTACGGCGAAAGCCACCCGAAGTTCGAGACTACCGAGCGAGCTGACGTCGCCAGACTCGCCGAAATCTCTGGACTCTTCCCAATCCACGGCCTCATGACCCAACAGGACGGATGAAAATCGTATACCTTGCTTGACAAAGCCGGTGGCTGATGAGATCTTGTACAGTCGCATCTGATCGACGAGCTCGGTGTAGGAACGATAGATGTCTTGGAGCGGATAGCCTTCGGCCTGCGCAAGGAAGTTGCATGTCTGCCAGCATGTCAGCGCATCGCTGAAGGCGCCGTGCTCCATGCTGGAGATGTAGCATGGGATGTAGCCATTTACGAGAGGTCCTATTGGCTCGCTCCATGGATGGATATAGAGCGCGCGGAGGACATGTGCAAGCCCTCTGATGGATGGACTCTTCGTCCTGTCCATGATCTTCGTTGACAGCCTCCCGAACCGCAAGGCGCTTTGTTCGTCTCCCAGCTTTCCCATGAAGAGACCGTAGCTTGCGAATGCCAAGCCTACATCCTCAGTGATACCGTGCTTTTTCGACCAAAGAATGATGTTCAAGGTGGGAAGAAGCGAATGGATGGCGTCTTGGCAGAGGAAGCTTCGGGTGTTTATCTCGCGGAGAAAGACGAGGGGGAGGATGTCGGTGGGGTTGGTCGCGAGGGGTTGGCACATGATCTCTTCATCCGATACTCGCTTCGTGTACCTGCGCACCATCAGTATCTTCCTCAGGGCGTGCAGCCCGTATGACCCTTTGGGGTAGCTGCGCAGCGACTGAGTCACCTTGCGTCCCAATCGGAGGCCTTCGTGCTGCTTGTCTTGAGCTCCCAGGGCTTGGATCATGGAGGCGTAGGTCGGCAGCTTTTCATTGAGCGTCTTAGCGTGGTCCAACACAGCTTGGCTCAATTCGTATCCCAGCTCGTACCGACCCAGCGCCAACTCAATCCTCGCTCTGGATGTATACAGCCGAAGGTTGAGCTTGTACTGACAATTCCAAGGTTCACGGATCTTCCTCATGGCAGTAGATGCCGATCTGTAGTACACCGAGGCCTGCGCCAGGGCCGCCATGGACAGAGCCAAGTCCCCGGCTTGCAGATTGAGCTTGACGATGAAGAGATGATCCTTTGTTGGCACGCTGTTCAGATGATCCGCGGCAACGTACAGCAGCGTCTGATCGATGACTTGGCCGTCCGCGCTTAGCAATGGGTAACCCTTGCTGTTCTCATCGTTGTACTCGTCGTCACCGAGTTCATCAGCAGAGGTCACATCGTCAGTATCATCGTTTTCATCGATAGTGGAGCGCGTCGATGGACGGCAGTACTCGAAGAGACACTTGCCGATTCTTGATTTGAGCTTGCAGCGATCCTCCCCGAACGGGACCGACTCGTATGCTGCCTGCTGGATGCGATCGTGGGCGAAGCAGTACGTGCTGCCTCCGGTAAAATTGGTTAGAAATCCTTGCAGCACGGCCTCCTCCAGAAGATGCTCGAGCTTCTCCGCGGAGATGATCGGCTCAGCTGTCGCGCACGTGTTGTCTCCGAGAGACATGAATGAAGCCGGTTGCGCATTGAGGACCATTCGGAGGGTGGATAGGTCAAATGTGGCGCGGATGTAAGCGGCACACGCGAGGGCTACCTTGAGCTGCGGGGAGAGCCGACTGAGCTTGTGAGACATGAGCTCGACGATGTTCCTTGCGAAAGGCAAGGCGTAGCTGTCGCTGCCGACGATCCGGGCACTGCTGGCGCTGCTTGTGGAGACTATGCTTTGGGGCCAGTGCCATTCCCACTGGAAGGTGGTGTGGCTGTATGTAAGAATGTTGGTTTCTTGCAGCTGCTCCACGAGCTGGAGGGTGAAGAAGATGTTTCCCTCCGCACGTTCGTAGATCCTGGACGTGAACGGTTCCAGATCCTCAACGGTGCGGTTGAGGAGGATCGAGAGGCACTCTGCAATCTCCTGCTTCGTGTGATGAGCCAGCACCAGGTCCGTCCATGGCGAGGATACTTGATGTTTGGAAGCAGACGTCTCGGTCGCGGATTCATGTCGAAGGTTGGAGCCTGCTGGCGTGCACAAAGTCTCAATCATCTTCCTGAGCGGGCTGTCGTCGTTCAGATCCAAGAGCTCACCTGAGCTGTGAGGATTGGTGTCCTGGCGAACGGCACCGATCATGAGGAAGTACTTCAAATTCTTGTCGCAGAGGAAGGTCGAGATGAGATCGATGCTGACTTGCGAAGACCATTGCAGGTCATCGAGGAAGAGGATGACCGGTCGCTGCTTCGTCGAGATGGCGTGCAGCAACGTTGTCAAGGTGTACCTTAGTTGATTCCACGCGACGTCGGCCTTGGCCCCGAGCTGTTCCACTAGACGTTTCATCTGAGCGGAATCGGGAGCATCACCGGCGGACACCGATGCCACAGATTGGTGTTGTTTGATGTCATCAATCGAGGCACCTTTTGCTGAAGGTTGCGGCGGGTGCTGCTGAGAAGCTGATTCGTCAGTGGCTGGGTTCAGCTGGGATTGTGGCACGTTGCTGGTCTTGGCGTTGCCGGAGGAAAGCAAGGTGTGAATAGCCGGGACCAGCTTGCTGATGATGTTTGCTTGGGAGCCTAGGTGCTTGCGAATGCGGCGTCGGATCCGCTGTCGCTCTGCACTGGAGCTGTTCCCAACCTGCCGGCAGAAGTCGTTCAGGGCCTGGATGATGGCGGAGAAAGGGTCGCTGTCCTGTATGTGCTCATCGGTCTTGCCTTGGATGAAGTAAGGAAGCAATGGGATGTCTCCATTGTCTGCATTGTCTCCATTGTCTGCATCCTGCGCAGTCTGTGAAGTGTGAGTGTGAGGGCTTGGGCGTGGAGTGTCTTGGGTGGTTCCAGGGTTGCTCCTTGTTCTTTGATCAACGGAAGGCGCTTCGGACTTGTTGTGGTTGCTGTCACTATTGTCATTGGGCTCCTGTTCCAGATCCTGTTGAAGATCCTGTTGAAGATCCTGTTGCAGATCCTGTTGCAAATCCTTGATGAATTGGTTGATCATCTTCGTCTTTCCGGTTCCGCTGGCTCCTCGCACGAAGACCACAGGGGTGGAGCATGAAACACCCTCATTTGTATTCGTAGATTGGCCGGCGGTTGGAGATCCTGAATTGGGGTAGGCATCATTGTTGCTGTTGCTGTTGCTGTTGCTACTATTGCTATTGCCATTCTCTGCCTTGTTGCTCCGTTCCAACATGTACTGATACACATTGCGAAGCTTTTTGAGTTCAGCCTGACGTCCCATCAATGGGATGTTGGAGAGGTTGAGTTTGGTCTCGAGCTTGGCGCTGAGTTCCTCCTCATTGTACCCATCATCGTAGAAGTCGTTGCCTGAAGTGAACACCTGTGATGGATCCCTTGTGTGTGGTGTATTCCTAGCGGCAGTAGTAGTAGTAGCAGTAGTAATAGTACTGGTGCCAGCGCCAATACCAGCGCCAATACCAGCGCCAATACCAGTATCAGTGCCAGTGCCAGACCTTGTCTCTGCGAGGACTCGTCCATCTGCGACCGCAGTCATGGCTTTGTCCATGCTCATTGCAGTTGTCATCGTTTTGCTCATTGGTATTATATAATGGGCTTGCCTCGGATGTCAGCGATTGTGTATTGACTGATGGATGCTGTCGCGTTCTTGTTGCTGCTACTCTTTTTGTGTTGATTGGGTCAGCCTTGGTTGCGGCTTGCGTTTGGAAGTGGTGGTCTGCTTTGGTCTGCTTTGATCTGCTCTGTTCTGCCTGCGCGATTGTTGGTATTGGTATTTGAGGCGGGTGTTGGTGACCACTTTGTGGCGCTGGCGCAACCAACTCTGTCTGGCGCGGTTCCTCCTCGCGCTCCCGTGAGTACTTGTTGGCCACGGCCAAACACACTCCTGCAAGTACTACTACTCGTACTACTACTCGTAACCGGACAACTATCTGCACCATGTTCGTGCCGCACCACGCTTATGGGGACATACGATGAATCACGCACAAGGGAAGTGCAAGGGCAGAGGGGCCACTCATGCGAGGCATGGCGGATGCCAAAACGGCTCTCCCAAAGGAAGGAACAGTGTCACCCAACATTTCTCGCTGGGCACTTTCGAGACGTTTGCGTTCTCCCTGTGTTGGACCCTGGCATCCGTCCATGCATCCACTCTTGATCGGACGTGGTTTGCTTCGGTGCTCCCAAAGAGAGGGAGAGCGAGCGAGGGTCGTGGTTCGTAGTCCGTTTCCGCCTGGTCGTGGTCCATCTCTGTGCAATCTGTCATGGTTCTGTGCCCAACCAGTGAATCTTGCGCCATACCGAAATGTTGGTGGCGTCCTGTCGTTGCGACCCCAGCCTGGAATAGCAAGAAAGACAGGGAATAGAAATATTCGCCCATTATGGTCTGCCAATCCCCGATGTCCACCTACTCGACTCGCGAACATCACAGCGGTCGCAACAAAAGGCGGAATTGCGACGATGGTTTCCTAGTGCAGCACGTACTCATGAACCCAAACCCCGACAGCACCTATCTCCAGACCGACAGCTACGACTATGTGTAGAACGATTTGGAATACGACCAAAGAACTCCTTGGAGCAATTCGCGAAGTGAAGGCACCCCTTTCTCACCTTCAAGCGCATCTTTGTACTGCGTCCACATGGGTTCTACTTGCGCAGTACTACTCCCCATACTATGTCGTGTGTGACCACAAGGGGCTACAAGCGCGCAAGCCCTTCCAGAGTTCTGGGGAGTGAAGTGTCCATGTCCTTGCGACTGTGCCAAACAGGGATACGTGTGAAACGGTTAAAACGGGGTTAACGTGCGAACACGGGCATCGCCCAACAACAGGAGAACAGTGTACTCTCTGACAATCCTACACGACCCTATAATCCTTATAATCTGAATCCTTTGGGTTTCCAACCCTCAATGACAATGCATGTGTGTGTTAACTTGGTTTATCATTACGCATCCGCTCACGCGGGCCATGCGCAAGCACGCGGGGACCGCCTGAAGAGGCGATGATAATACTGGGACCCCGCTCCGAGGGTGGACCGCCGTGAGCCGGCACAGCTTGGAATCGTGTTGCATCCCCTTTGACAATGATGTTCTGGTGCATTTGGCCGGTGCCAGAGGGATGTACTCCCACCGTTCGCTTTGGCGTGGTGCGGATGGCAAGACAGGTGGACGCACCAACCGCAGGCCACGCGGAACCCCTACTGAGACACGCGCTCCTAATGAGTGAAAGATTGTGTGCCTTGTTGCCACATCCGTGCTTCTCAACGTGGGTCGAAAACATCGACACACACACTCCGAAGACTCACACGACGAAACACGCTCTGTCCCAGCGACGATTTCTGTCACAATCCAACAACTTGCCGCTTTTCCTCTCCTTTTTGCATTCAACAACCATACGACAGCCAACATGTTGACCAACAGCGATGAGATCCGCAACTACCTTACCAACGTCATGGGTTTCACCAAGGCCGACATCGGTGAAGCACTCAGTGCACAAGGGCTCAACACCTTCGACGACCTTCTGATGTTCTCCGACAAAGACTTGGAGAAGCTCTGTGATCGTATCCGTAAGGGAAGCGGCCTTGTCGCCAACCCAGCACAGACATCGGGCAATCGTTCTACCACTCCGGCACAAATCAAGGATCCTGGAGTCACCATCGGATGGGTGCACGAGCTGAAGCTTCGAAAGCTCCGCTATGTGCGCTTCCACTTCGATCGTATCCAACGCCCTTTCTCTGCTGCCGAAGCACCGATTGAGCGCCTCAACGCGCTCTGGTCCCTCTTTGAGGAGGAAGTGCGCGCGAAAGACGCCCCATCGATGGACTTGCCCGATCCCCTCACGCGCGTGGACAACGTCCGCGAGACCCTTGAGGATATCGCGAATTACCTCGAGAACACGCTTGGAGCAAGTGACGCTCCACTATCATACATCATCCGTGAGAATCCGCTCAAGCCGGAAGACCGGTCGCCAGCAGTCAACACTCCGTTCGGCACCCCGTCCCTCAAAGAGGAGCTCATCGACCGAGCCACCCATATAGGCCTCAAACACAAAGCCGACAATGCAGCCGTATGGCAGGTCATCCGCCATGTGACTCACGGTGGTCCAGCATGGAACTGGGTGCAAGGCAATGAGCGGTCCCGAGACGGACGCACTGCATACCTGACACTCCAAGAACACTACCGTGGTGACTCCTACCAAGTCCGAACCAAGGCAACCGCGACCGGCATCATCAACAACACCTTCTACGATGGCAAGTCACGCAACTTTACATTCGAAACGTACACCCAACGCTTGAACTCTGCCTTCGAAGACATGGCTGCATGTGGTGAACCGCTTGTCGAGGATGCCAAAGTCCGGCACCTGATGCATGGCATTCGTGTGCCACATCTGACCACCGCGTGTGATGCCATCATGCTCAACGAAAGCATCCGTACCAGCTTCCCCGCCACCGTGAATGCACTCAGCGAAGTGATCGGCCGCAAACAGGCAACGACCCCCACGCGTCAGATCTCGTCCATGGGACGTAACAACAACAGTGGCGGCCGAGGCGGCCATTATCGCGCCAACAAACCAGGACGTGGAGGCCAAGGGCGAACCAAACAGTACAACCCCAACATGGTCATCACTGACCGTCACTATCTCCCTGAGGAGTGGGCAGTCATGTCGTCCGCCCAAAAGGGACGCGCACTGGAGTTGCGCGGCGCACGTGACAAACGCCGTGGTGTGATGTCTGTTGGCCGAGGCAGTCCGGCAAAACGCACTCGTGAGGATACGGACGGCCATTATGGGCCTCCAACCCCACCAAACCAGAACAACAATGCTGGTACCAACCAAACCGCTGGGATTGGTTCCATGATGTCTCGCCGCAACCAAAACAACCGTTCCTGATCGCAACATGGAGGGAATCGACAGATCACGTCTGTACATCTCTCCTTGTCGTCTGACACTCCGCGAGCGGAGCTTGACTCACACGCTGACACATGTTGCTTTGGCGACACTGCGTACATTGTGCACACCACAAACCAGACTGTGACTGCAACCCCCTTTCTTGACTCACTCGGGAACATCGACAACGTGCCAATCGTCACGGCAGCGATAGCATATGATGATCCCGTAACATACCAAACATTTGTCCTTTTCTTCCCACAATCGATCTACTTTCCTCGTCTTGAGCACCCGTTATTGTGCCCGAATCAGATGCGAGCTGCTGGTGTTGTTATTAATGATGTTCCATTACTCATGATCAATGAGGATGAACGGAAACCGGAGGATCACTCGGTGATCTCCTCCCTTAACAACCTCCACATCCCGCTCCGACTACGTGGTACCATATCGTACTTCCACACAAGAAAACCGACACGACAAGAAGTCCAATCCGACCATGATTGCATCCATGTCATGATGACACAGGAGTCCACTTGGGACCCAGCACACTGGTCGGCAGGGGACGACGAGGACGCCATCAGAATGACCGTCCCCACAACTCCAACATCCATGTCGCCAACCATCCTACGCGAAATCAAGGCAGTCAGCGGAACGCAGTCCTCCAATCGAAAGGGGACGATCACACCAGAAGCACTGGCACGACGCTGGCGCATCGGTGTTGATGCAGCTACACGGACGTTGCAGGCCACGACGCATCTCGCTATGCGTGACTTCCGAAACACCACAGGCACACGACGGCTCAACCCATATGCCATGCAACTCCGCTACCGCCGCCTAAACACACAAGTGTATGCCGACACGATGCATGCGAAAACGAAGTCGATCCGTGGCAACAAATGTGCGATGATATATTGCACACCATTCCACTGGGTTCGTGTGTATCCGATGACGGAACGCAAGAACGCACACCTCACCCTTGATGAGATGTTTCGCGATCATGGCATTCCTCACACGATCATACCCGACAACGCGAAGGAGCTCGTGGCTGGCGAGTTCCGTCGCAAACTGCACAAGGCGCAAGTGTCCATCCGTCCGATCGAGGCGTACATACACAACCAAAACCGTGCAGAGGCGACTATCCGCGAACTGCGTCGCCACTATCGCCGCTTGATGACTTCCACTAACACGCCCGAATATCTGTGGGACTACTGCTTTGAATACTGCGCGGAGATCCGAAGTCACACAGCGCTATCTGTATACGACCTGCATGGAGAGACACCCGCCACTATCCTGTCAGGCGACACAGCCGACATCTCACACATTGCCGAATTTGCATGGTTTGACTTTGTCTGGTACATCAACATACAGGATGCCTCCATGAACGTGAAGCAACTCGGACGCTATCTGGGGCCAAGCCGTTCTGTCGGCGAGGCCATGTGCTCGTACATACTCACCGCCAATGGCGTCGTTGTCTCCAAATCCTCTGTCTTACCTCTCTCACACGATGACACAAACGACGACGTACTCCAACAGAAACAAACCGACTTCATGACAAAACTCAGTACCAAATGGAACAAACGCATGGAAGGCATGGAACCAGACGATGATGGTGACGAAGTGGATGACACCGCTGCCGACATCGCATACCTACAGAATACAGAACCTATGGAGCCCATCGTCGAACCCGAAGATGTCGCCAGCGAAGTATACGATCGATACATAACTGCAAAGGTCGTCTTGCCAACAGGGGACGAAATGCGATTCGGCACTGTGAAGCGAAGGAAACGAGACGCAGACGGCAACCTCATCGGCCATTCGCACGACAATCCGATGCTCGACACATCACGTTATGAGGTCGAATTCCTCGACGGACATCAAGAGGCATTCAGTGCCAACCAGATCGCAGAGAACATTTATGCTCGTGTCGACGACGATGGATACGAGACCGTCCTCATGGACGAGATCATCGACCACAAACGCTTACCCTCTGTCTCTTTTGCTTCTCACAAAACGAAATCCACGAAAGGATGGAAACTGTGCATACGCTGGAAAGATGGATCAACCTCATGGATACACTTGCGTGACGCGAAGGAGGCCGACCCCGTCCGTGTGGCTGAATACGCGGAGGCCAATCTCCTTATCAACGAACCAGCATTCAAGTGGTGGGTGCCACACACCCTCCGCAAACGACAGCGCATCATCATGGCAACCAAACGGAGACAAGTGCGCAAACAAGAGATGTTCGGTGTTGCGCTACCGACCTCCGTGCGACATGCACTCGCTATCGATGCGGAATCGGGCACTGACATGTGGCGTAAGGCGATCGAGAAAGAGATGAAAGCCGTGCGCCCTGCCTTTGATATCAAAGAGACCGACACGCCCAATCCCGTTGGACATCAATACATGGAGTGCCACATGATCTTCGCGGTGAAGGTCGACCTCACACGAAAAGCACGATTGGTGGCTGGTGGCCACATGACAGAGGCACCAGCGGCCATCACCTATGCGAGTGTGGTGTCACGCGAGAGTGTGCGCATCGCATTCTTGCTTGCTGCGCTCAACGATTGCAACATACTGGCAGCCGACGTCCAAAACGCATACTTGAACGCGCCGTGCAGAGAACGAATATACACACGATGCGGACCCGAGTTCGGGTCCGATCAAGGCAAGATTGCCGTCATTTGTCGGGCCTTGTACGGCCTGAAGTCCAGCGGAGCCGCTTGGCGCGCGCATCTGGCTGAGACACTGCGCGATTCGATGGGATACACATCCTGCCGCGCAGACAGCGACGTCTGGATGAAACCAGCTGTGGCGAGCGATGGGTCAGAGTATTATGAATACGTGCTTGTGTATACAGACGACATCCTTGCGGTGTCCAAACAACCCCAGCGCATCCTAGATGCAATCGGCTCACACTTCTTCCTCAAACCGAGTTCCATCGGCCCTCCTACCACTTACCTTGGCTCCACTATTGCGCCATACCACATTGACTCTGATGCAACACGTCCCAAATGGAGCATGGGATCACGTGCCTACATACGAGCCGCCATCAAGATCGTGACGAAATGGCTCACAGACCGACAAGGGCGTCTCAAGACAAAGGCACCCAGTGTGATACCGAACGACTACCGACCTGAATTGGATGCAACACCGTTGTGCGATGCAGAAGAGACTCAATTCTACCAGCAACTGATCGGCATCCTGCGATGGACCGTTGAACTGGGTCGCATTGACATCTGCTGTGAAACATCCATGATGTCCTCATACTGTGCTGCGCCACGTACGGGTCACCTGCGAACGCTCTTCCACATGTTTGCCTATCTGAACTCACACGACCGTTCTCGTCTTGTCTTTGATGATGCATACGTTGACAAACCTGCTGTGATACAACCGGAGTGGGGCGACTTCTACGCCGACGCCCACGAACAGATACCGAACGACATGCCACCACCGCGTGGAAAGGAGGTCCAGATGACTTGCTTCGTCGATGCTGACCATGCGGGCGATCGGGTGACGCGACGATCGCGCACCGGAGTCCTACTGTACCTGAACTCATCACCCATCCTGTGGCACAGCAAGAAACAGAACAGCATCGAAACATCCACATTCGGCAGCGAGTTCACCGCGCTCAAGGTGGCGACGGAGATCGTCATCGGCATGCGCTACAAGTTGCGTATGATGGGCGTCCCCATGGACGGCCCCACAGACATGCGCGTCGACAACCAGAGCGTTGTGTACAATGCCTCACTCCCCGCATCACAGCTACGAAAGAAAGCCAACGCCATTGCATATCACTTTGTCCGAGAAAGCATCGCGGCGGGTGTGATGACCGTCTCATACGAACCATCAGAAACCAATCTCGCCGACATGCTCACCAAACCACAATCAGGGCCAAGACGAACCATTCAAGCACAATGTGTTTTATTCTAACAGACAGACTGCGCGACAGTACCCAAGGATGGTCGGCCACGGATTCAATCCGTGGTGGATGGGATGAGCGCCCTGTGGTGCCCACGCATGGGGCATGCAGCAGGTACATACCATGTGAAATGAAATTGTGACGATCCGACAGTCAGCAGAGCCACAGCGAATCGAGGGGACCAAACAGGGATACGTGTGAAACGGTTAAAACGGGGTTAACGTGCGAACACGGGCATCGCCCAACAACAGGAGAACAGTGTACTCTCTGACAATCCTACACGACCCTATAATCCTTATAATCTGAATCCTTTGGGTTTCCAACCCTCAATGACAATGCATGTGTGTGTTAACTTGGTGCAAACGGTAACGAGACAAAGTCGCCGGTTATTGGAGGGGTTCGAGTGGCCCCAGAAGTTGGGTACTGGGACACGCCGGGCTGTCCGAATTCCAGGGGGAGCCCCGCTATTGAAACTTGTCTGGACGCAATGGAGACAGCCACTGTCGTGGGGATTTAGGTCTTTGC
Organism: Craspedostauros australis; assembly: GCA_026770025.1. Lineage (NCBI taxonomy): Eukaryota > Bacillariophyta > Bacillariophyceae > Mastogloiales > Achnanthaceae > Craspedostauros > Craspedostauros australis. Next base: position 75,750 of record JAMXDE010000063.1, on the reverse strand, counting down.
AATGCCCATGTGACGTCACGATTCGCTTTCTTCCTTCCCTGTTTCCCACACTGTTTCGTCAAACTGTTTGTTTCCTCATGGTACCAACATGGTTTTTTCGCATTTTTGCCCAATCTGAACCAAAATTGTTGATTCGATTGTCCAAATCTCTCTCTTTTTGCATCTCATGTACGCGAATCATCGCATGATTCTTGTCTCTTCTTGTTTCTTTCTGTCAAAACAGTGGCCACTGTTCAAAAACAAGGACGATAATGCCAAAACTTGAGTACTTTGATCCGTGGTCTATTCGCGTTGTTGGCAACGAGGAGGAGCGTTGGTTTCTTGTGTGGCAATCCATGCTCAACTCTCAACACAACTCATTCAGAAACTCGTTGACAACACCGCCAATTGACACTACCTCCTCCCTCCCTTCCTTCCAAGTCAACTTCATCTGCAGAGCAAGTATGTAGCTCATGTGGAAGTGGGATCGAGAGTGGAAGAAGAAGCATGTCACGCCAAGAACCCAAGCCATGCCAACAAACAATCCCCAACAACAAATAGACTCCAACACAACAGTCTCCCACCCTCTCATACTCAGCCATGCCATACTTGGCATTCAACAAACACCCATCCATCCATTCATCCCTGCCATGCCATGCCATGCCATGCCAATGTGCCTGTTAGGAATCGAGGGTACGACTGTTTCGGAATGTCCATTATTGCCGCACCCCTCAACATTATTCACCACACCTTTGAATATTATTCGTCACATGTTTGGAGACTATTCGTCACACCTTTTAATACCATGTCATTATGACCCACTCGAGTGAACGAAGGTGCAGTCGTGCCTGATCGTGACTTAAACTTTAACAAAATAAGTACATATTCGGAATCTACGTAAAATTTTGTCGAGGGACATTTAATTTAAAAATCGGGAGAGTTGTGGATCAAAAGTTATAGACCTTGCAATAGTGTTGGTCTTCGGCCGTTGTAGACCTTCCTTAGACTTCGCTGGGTATCGCCAAAACTCGCTGATGATGTCACACCTGTTCCCATTTTGAATTATTTTTCGCTTGCTATCTGGTTCTGACACGATTCACAATTTCCCACGTCACATTTTCCTTCAATGTTTCCGCACTTTCGACTGCTTGTTTTGCCGCATGTGGATGCAAATCATCATGGATTTACTGCAACATTTCGTCTTCCTTGGCTCTGCACCGTCCAAATTCATCTTCGTCACAACCAGAATCATGCAACGTTGGTTGCACACTGGCGCTCGCAGTCATACTTACCATTGTGCACTCCATCGTTTCAGCGGTTTTTGACTTCTTTTCTTGTTCTTTTTTGAACTTGAGATAGTCCGTGATGAGGTATGCTTTACTCTCAGTGGTGATACTTGTAGTTGAGCGTACCAGTCTGTTTTCACCCGTTCCATCGCCATCAGTTGTCGGTGTGCGTCGTACTCCGACATTCTGTTCCTCGAGTCATGGCAAGCAAGTACGCAGATTTTGTTCACCTCTGCCAACAAATAGTCAGGGATAGGTTCAAACGATCGAGTCTTCTTTGTGGCGCAACCCGGTGTTGTAACAGGAGGAAGATCCATAGCAGCAGTTGTATCCTTCCACATTGCGTCGTGACCAGCAGTTTCCATGAGGTTGTTGCAAAGGGCTGTTTTGAATACATTCGCTTCACCCTGTTTCACACTCTTCTGGGCTTTACGCCTCATCTTTGCCTGTTTTGTATCCACTGGTACTGGTTGGCGTGACTACTTGTGGTCTTCCTTCACTGTCGTGCCAAGTTCGTTCACAACGGAGCACTCCCAAGCCTCTTCCTCCACCATTTTGGCATTGGTGACATTCGAAGCTTCAATTAACCAAGCTTTCTCATCCTCGTATTGAATCTCGTGGGTGTTGGGAACACCAAGTATGTTTGCAGACCATCGAGCTCTTGGGCTCGTACAGTGAGTCAGCCACTTGCCCTTCAATAGGGAAGCGTCAACCAGCAACATTGTGGTGCCTTTGATGTCTCCAAATCGCAGGGCTTTCAAGATGATCGCCATCCCTTCCATCGCCGTCGCCATCACCTGTTGCCTTGTCATCATTGCGATCCCTGCTGTCAAAGTGCACAAGTATCTACTGAAGACGTATTTGCCCGTTGTTGTGTGCCCTGATTGGAGCTCTTGTTCTTTATTGTGAGTTGTCCGAAGACAATCCCCCAACCAGTATTTTGACGAATATGATTAGTAGAGAGGTAAAAGGTACAGAGAAAGCTGTCATTCCCCTTGATCTCAAGGTGGACCCCCGTAGAACAGGGTTGTGGCAAGAAGTGTTAGTGTTGGCCTCACCAATGCCTTGGTGAGCATGTCAGCGAAGTTCTGAGCCGATGGGACATGGACTGGAACCAGTGTCCCAGCTCCCACAGCCTCACAGACTCGTTGCAATGACATTGCCACATGCTTCTTCTGCAATAGGCTGTCTGCAATCGTCGTATTCGAGATCACCACATTGTTGTCGCAGAATGTGACCGTTGGTGATTGGACGCGGACTCTCAGCAATCGGAGTGCGTATCGGAGTGCAATGATTTCTTCTGTCACTGATCCCATTGCGTTGAATTCTGCTCCATATGTAGACGTTGTGACTGATGTCTGCTGCTTGCTCGAGAAGTACACAGGCGTCCTGCCGAGGAAAAGGATGATCCCGGTGTTAGATTGGCACGTGACAAGATCGTGCACATGGTCAGCATTGATGAATGCATACATTGGCAGCTCTGGATAGATTGTCTTTGGTGACCGGTCGTCGACGTCCTCCTGTGCCTCAGGGTATTCTTCCTTCATTTGCACCACCAATTCTGGGTTGGACAGCGTCAAGTTGAAGTTGTCGAATATCATGGGTCTGGAGTTGATTTGTGTTCTGAGTGTGGACTTGCTCTTGAGATAGCCCCATACCTTGAGTGCTCTTGCTAGATGTCCTTTCCAAGGTGATGCAGTGAATTGAGAGAGTGAAGAAGTTGCAAAGGCGACGTTGAAACGTCCAAGTTGAACAACCCAGTTCAGCATGCCGATGAGCTGCTGGAACTGTTGGTGTTCATTTGGTGTGAGTAGTTCGGAGTCATCCGTTTCCGGATGGTCCTTGTTCCACATGGACACATGCTGGTCATGGAGTGTTCCATGCTGCCGTTCGACGTTATCCATCGCGTTTGCGATGTATTTGTCACATCCAATGCTCCATTCGTCTTTCGCATTCCTGGAATTGTCGTTGCCCAGATAGTATTTGGGTGGTCCAATGTCTTTGATGGTGTAGACTTGCTGGATGGCCTTCATGTATTGGTCTGGTTCATTTGCCACAATCTTGAAGTCATTGACATGCATGCATATGTAGTCATACCCAGTGTCGTCCCTCCACTTGATCCACACGTCCTGGTCATGCCGTGATGGAGAGAACCCCATGGATGAGAGTGTATTTGCGAAGTGAGCATGGAATCTTTGCGTGCTCGATCGGAGTCCATACAACGCCTGCCTGAGTACAATTGTCTGGCCCTCTCTGTGATCGAACTCTTTTCCTGCCCTCATGTACATCTTCTCATTGGTGTAGGCATTGACAACTGCATTCCCCATGTCGCCGCAGAGTTGCTTCAGCTTGTTTGCGTCTGCGATGACATTGAGTATCCGTGCACTGGTTGAATTGATCGTGGATGAGTATACTCTGATATTGTCAGCGAGTTCGATGAGGTGACCACTGGCTACCAGCCGCCCCTTGCGCCACAGATCCTGTTTCACAACGAAGATGAGCCAGAGCTTGGTGCTCTGGTAGTACGATAAAGGTCGGTGAGTGGATGGATGGAATTCAAAGCAATTGAGGTCGATCAGAGCGTCGATCTCTTTCTTTGCTGCGTGCTTCCACAATGTGTTGCCATTGGCTTTGTCACGTTGGAGTGTGTGTCGCATGTTGCATGGCACTTCTACACCGTATTGGAATACTGTAGCGAATAAGTCCTTGTTCGGCTTCTTCTTTCCTGGTCGTATGCGCCTCAGGATGGCGATGCTGTCGTTGTTGTCAACTGTGAAGATGTGCGTGCGCTCGATTCGTCGCAGGCGTCTGTGTATCGCGCGAACAGCGTGCTTTGCCCGTTTTAGTATTGTTGTTGACTGTCGATTGTGCCTGTCGATTGTGCCTGTCGTGCCGTTTTGGCTCGTTGGCGATGATGTATCGCGCCACGAGCTCGGGATGGTCTGCCCTCAGGATATCGTGTCGGAACTATTGAGTTTCATTGTTGTCCCATTTCACATTGAGATGGAGATGTCAGTCTTGGAATGAGTGGCCTGCGATGGATGTAATTGCTGGTTCGTTCGTGTCTTCTTTTGTAATCTGATTTTGGAACATCTCGTCATGCTCGCGCTCAGCCAGAGTGTCGATACGCCCCTGAATCCGCTGCTGGGGAGGATCTGGAATCCTCACTGCTTCATAGTCATCAGATTCTCTTTAGATGTCTACAGTTGAGAGCTTGTCTTCCCTTTGCCGTCGGATATCATGCTCGTAGGCCCGTTGTTGCGGTTGTTGTTGTCATCAATGATGACGTTCTGCTGACCGAACCATCAGTTGTCATGCGGAATAGCATTGTCGTTGACCACGACGCCCCTGACCTCCAGTGGTTCCTCCTCAGGAATGCGAGCAGCCGCCCCCAACCGCACAGTACTCGCGTCAATGGCCTCACGGACCTGTCGAGCGAGCTGTGCTGGCATCGTCTTGGTGCGTGCTTGTGGCCCCAAGTTGCCTCTGGTAGTAGTGTGTATGAGATCGAGGCGTGCAATGCACTGAACTTCCTTGTCGGTGATTTGCGGAGCGCTTGCGTCTTCCACGATTCGTGGTTCCACAATGTTCTGTACCAGGGCAGTGCCATTGGTTTCGTCGTCGCCCCGTGGCAACCATATGTTGTATGTGAAAGGGTCTCTGTGGTCCCAAGCGATTCCCAAGAAGTATCCTGGTTTGAATGGGTGATGTGGAAACTTGGTCATTGGCACGAAATACCAGACCTGTTGAAAGAACGTGAACCTGAACATGGAGATGTCCAGAGTGTTCCTGTGGAGCAGTTCAATGGAATTCTTCCATTGAATGCTCTCCTTTGCCATGTAGTTCCATACATCGATGGCGTGTTGTACCGTGTAGCACCAGAAGGTGAGTGGCACGGACTCCGCCCAAAGCAATTTGTATGCATGTCGCTTGATGTCGCCGATCGGCCGCTCCGCTCGGTTCTGATTCTGATTCATGGGAGCAGTGAAGGAGTGCTCGATCATGTACCGCATCGCCACAGCCTTCCATTCTTTGACAGCTTGGACCTGTGAGTAGTCCAAGAAGAGTAGGTCAGGTGCCCTGACCTGCACAATGAAATCGGTGAGCGCCCTTGGCGCCATCGCCTCTCGTCGGAGCGGCTTTGCCCAGATGAATTTGGATTCGCCGTGTGCAAAGAGCTGGAAGCACTTGTGGTGTCAAATGGATGGGACCGTGGAGAAGAATAGATCAGTTTCCACTCTTCCCTTGATTCAGTGTGGCTGTAGCGCGCCCGCTTGCTGCGCACAGTACTGCCTTGGGATGAGTCTTGACTCCGCATTGATGGGAGTATCGGCCAGTTGGGTCGATGCTGCTTTCGTTTTCTCGACCACCTGTTGTGGGAGATGCCAGAAGACCTCGTTGAAGTCACCACTGGTGTGGGATCTCCGAAGGCGTCTGTGTCTGTTGCATATAGTAATATTCTTAGTTTGAGTTAGCTCGCAAGCTGTCGGTTTACGAATTGAGATGCACAGGGTATTGCTGTCGTGATTGGCCAGCAGGATGCTGATGTCGCCAGACGTTATCCGTTGCTGCCCATCGTGTTGTCGAAGTCAATCGCAGACGCTGATGTCGGACGTGCGCATGTGGTGTGTATTGAACAGCGACTCCATCTGCCATGGATGCTTGTTGAGAGCCACATAATGTGCCTTGATGAGGATCACTCCGCCTTCTGGCGGCTTGTACGCTGCCTCCGCGTCAACCATTGGAAACGTCTTGATTCGCGAGTCCACTGTCGCCCCTCGGGGTGGAACTGCTGCTGGTGATTTTGGGCAACTGCCCATCCAGACTCATGAACAATGTCACCGTCCGTGCCTGAGTCTAGAATGATATAGCCATGGCTACTATTCGTTACTCTTGCCCGTCGAATTGTGTGCTCTATATGCGAGTCAGCGCTTCTTGGACGCGACTCTCGTAGCGTATCCGGGGTTGTATGCCCTGGCCCGCTCTCCGCGGCTTCGTGCATCAAGTCCACACTGTCTTGGTCCTTGATGCATGTGATGACCTCCAACTGCTGGCGCGAAGCGCCTGTTGTTGGTTTTCAGGAGCTGTTGTCACATGGTCTGTACTTCTTGGTTCGATCGGTCTTGTTGCCGAATCTGGCGCACTTGTTGGGTTTGTGTTGAGCATGATGCTCCTGGGTCTTCGCGAACTCAGCGGGTTTGTTGCGCTTGAATGTCTCCTCGCTGATGAGTTCTCCTGTCTCGCGGAAGTGACGCAAGGATTCCACCACAAACACTTGTGCTGGGGTCAGACGGCTTCTGAATACAATATCTGGAAGTTGGTACATCGACGGTTTCTTGCGATCCCCGGATGTAGCTTCAAACGGTCGCTTGCGGTCCGTTTGCCCGTCCTTCTGGTGCGCGCGTTGATTGCGCCGTGGAGATCTGTCGATCTCCGCGTTGGAGAGGACCTTGTTGTGCTTCATGAGAGTCTCGCAGACCCAATTGAAGGACTCGTCTGTCTCTTGGAGGCGAGAGACCGTACTGGTGAATCGCTCATCGTGAATGTTGAAGAAGACTCTTGCAATCTTCTGCTTGTCGCGCATTGCCTTTCCGTTGTCGTCTATTGGCTGAACAGATATGGAGAAGTCATTGACGAACGCGCTGAACGGTCCAGATCCATTGTAGACAAGATTGGACAGTTTGTCTTCCTCTGTTGCCACAATGTCGGCTCTGTTCTCAGTGGATTCGTATGTGCGGATGAGGGCCTGGAAGGCTGCATGACCGCTGTCTCTTTCCGCGAGGACCATGTAGTTAGCGTGTCCTTTGCACATCTTTGAGTTGAGCACTGCGTAGAACTGGGTGTCGACATCCTTGCAGTAGTCATTTGGTCTCTCCTCCTTCATGTATGCCGCGTATCTGGTCATGACCAGCTGGCGGTGGAAGTCGGTCTTCCACTGGTACCATTCGATGTTGAGTCTGCTGAATGGCTCCGCCTCTAGCAGGGCAACTTGTCATACTTCCATCTGGTTGGCATTGATGGCGATCGGCGTACTTCCAGTGGGCGTCTTGGTGAGTGTACCACAACCTTGCAGCTCATTGCCTCGGCGAGTTCACGATTGGTGGCTTCCTTCATCGCGAGTTTCAATCACATTTGGGTTGCCTTGCTGGCAACAGGAGTCTTGATGGTTCGTACCTCATACCCGGTCGTTGTAGTGAACTCGTTAATGGCTGCCCAATCGGTTGCTTGGTCGATTTGCCGTTCTTTCGCGAAAGCGAAAATGCGAAGGATGTTCTCAATGTTGATCAAGGTGAGTGTTGGTGAGAGAGCCAGCGCTTGGATGGTGTTTTTGTCTGGACTCTTGATGGCGCGTTCGATCCTTCTGAGTTGCTTGTTGATGAACTCCATTTCTTTGTCATCGAGGTCAGCAAGTTCCTTGATTACGGCTGTCAAAGCTTGGTTGTTGATTGGTCTTGCCATGGTGGTTGATGTTGTAAAGGTGATATGCTTGTTGGTAAACCACGACTCTTAATCTGTCAAAGTGCACAAGTAACTCCTGGAGACGTATTGGCCCGTTGTTGCGTGCCCTGGTCGGAGCTCTTGTTCTTTTATCGTGAGTTGTTCGAGGACAATCTCCAACCAGTATTTTGACTAATATGATTTGTAAAGAGGTAACAAGTACAGAGAAAGCTGTCACCTGCCATCATCACCATTGTTTCTCTTGCCAACACCACCTTCATTGCCATCACCATTGCCTTCTGTGGCGGAATCATTCGGGTTGCTTCCCCATCCTCATCTTTGTTGCCATCACCAGCATCGTCCTTGACAACAGCATCGCTGTGGGTAGCACCACCACCTTCGTTGCCATGGCGGCGACCGTAGCCACTGACAATGCTATCCTGGGCGTCATCACGGCTGTCTATGTCAATGCTGCCCCAATCAACACCACCGTCGCTGTCAGCATCATTGTGGTCATCGAATGCATGGCGGATAACGCCATGTCCGTCATGAAATAGGAGTAGTACCTTTGTGTGCAGTCTGGGGTAGCCGTCGTCAAAAATGGAATGGTTGATGTAGATCTTCATGAACAAGTTGAAAAACGCAGATGATAGTTGGATTGGATAGATCGCCCTGATTATTTTTTGTCGATGGCATGGATGATACCAATGGAAGGGTTGTTGACAAACAGGATGGCGACGAGGAGCACGTAGCCTGTGACGAACAAGGCAATTCGCATGCACAAGAAGCTGCAGGAGAATCAAGACAACCAAGCGCAGAAACCAGAGAATAGCGCAATGAAATGCCCATCAAGATAGTGACGTTGCGATGGGAAGAAATGCTGACGAGGTGCATATCGCCAAAATATAACCGTAATTAACCGAAAAGACACCATCGAAAATAGTAAGTCACGAACAACCAAGACCCATTTCCGAAATTTGAGGAGGAAAAATAACACGGCGTTGTGCGTGGTAGATAGGGGCGTATAACTTTTGAACCAAAGGTCGGATGAAGGCCATTTTTATATGGATAAGATCGCACGGTGGTCTAGATTATGTTTTTATATGTCATTTTAAATTTTACGAAAATCTGAGTCACGACTAGGCGCGACTGCACCTTCGTTCACTCAAGTGGGTCTTATGACTATGACTAAGGACACGGACGCAATTGATACCTGTATAACCGCGAGGAGGATAGCCTGTCCTCTGGTAATGTAAGGACGACACCCATGGCGGATCAGGAGGCCCCAATACCAAACCAACCATGGCAACCATGCAGACAACAACGTCAGTCAGAACAGCAGGTCAATGGGCAAGTGACGCACCCCCTTCAGAGGACAGCACGTGCCCCTCCTGCAGACAAGAACATCTGCAGGTTTGGAACATCAGAAAGGATCAGAACATCAGCAGGTTTGGAACATCACCAAGGTTGACACCGATTGTGGGACGATGGTGTCATGAGATCAACAACAGAAACATATGATAGGCAAGTGCTCAGGGCTGCAAATCCCTACCATGCAAGTGTAGACAGCTACAACGATGCAGAGACAAGGAAGCAAGAACAGAGCATGATGAACGAAGAGGGAAGCACCTAAGAGACAACAGGACACCCCGTGTTGCCACCTTGACAGATGCCTGCCATGAAGATGAAATCGGAAGAGAAAGTGAGATTGTGCTCACAGTTCTAAAATGGTACAGTTTCTAACAGCAGATTAGACTACAGTACTAACAATAACCCCAGATTTCCAACAGTGATGGACCAACTCACAGCCGAATAGAGTAATGCAAGCATCAATCGGGCGCTCCTGATGAGATGGCCTTGACAGAAATGTTGTTTTCCTTGCGATGGTGACTCCCAGTATTGCGGATCACCTCTTCCAGTCATTCATCTTGATGCAACAGGTGTGTTGCCTGGTGATGTTTGCATCTGTCTCAACAAGTGCTTCCGCCGATCGTCTGCGTCGGGGACAGCACAACCTTGTCGCAGGCGCTGTGATACGACGCCGGAGTTAAAAGAGTCACTGTATTGCTTTGCTCGTTCGGATGTTCCGGAGGCGTTCCGACCCCAATTCCGTGATGCGATGCGATGCTGCTACCAAGCGCATGGACTGGCCAAGCCTCGCCGATCCCGAGGACGCGTAGCTGTTGGTCAATAGTGGAAACGAGAGCGAGCCATACATGCGTGGAACAAGCAGGAAAAGGCGATGACCGATGGTCCCATCGCCATTCGCACAAGGGAAGTGACAGACATCCGCTCACAGCTGCAAAACGACGACGTAGAGCGCGAGATCATTTGAGCAATTTGCACATCACGTACACCGAAACGCTGAAATGTTGCGACTCTGGCATCGTTTCGCACCCCCGTGCGATGCGTGATGGGTGATGCGGTCAGCATCTTGCGACGCCACAGTGATGGGCGATCAAAGCGTATGAAGCCGACAGAGAATCGTCGTTTCGAAGTCGCAGCGGGAGCATGAGCACAAGCCTTGCGACGCAGCGATGGCGATGGCTGTGCCTTTTGGTTGCGGCGTGCGGTTTTGTGATGGCAACAAGTTGTGAATAGAACCGTTATAAAACGTTACATGTAAGTCTTTGAATAACATCAAGCGCGGTTTTTGTCTCTCATTCTTCTTCCGCCCACCTCTCTCGTCTCTTCTTTCTTGACGGTATGTAGGGCACCGTCCTAATTCTACAATTCTACATTTTCGAGTATGATGCTATACCGTATTATAAATCAGTGCGTTTCATTCATGCTCTAGAGGTGTGATACGTCAGTCAGCACGGAAACCTCGTCGTCCTCGGCGTCACCAGTGTCGCCATCGTTCCTACGTTCAAATTCTGTGGCAGGCCTTGGTGATCTGTGCGCATTTTCGCCGTGTGTCAATGCATCAGTCGGCGTCGTGTAAACTGATCCGCTGTGTGCAGATGCCATTGTCTTTTGGTTTGCGTAGATCAAGTTGTAGTGGCTGCGGTAATCAAACGTTGGGAGCACCTTGCCTGTGATGGCATTCCGGATGATGCCGGTGCCCGAGTTGATGACCACCATCTTGTTGCCCTGGTCGCCATTCTGCCTCACATATAGCTTCTCGTTGATGAACTCTCCTCTTTCTTGTTTCAGATGCTCCAGTTTGAGGACAGCACCCCACTGCCTGTAGTACTCGTAGGAGCGAGTGAACATTTCGATGATGTCACTTTTCCTGCATATCTTTGCGTTGGCCAGCATGTACTCACCTGCCAACTCACACGCCAACGCCGCGTCATGAACGTGTCCGCAGTCAATGGAAGACACGGTGGCATCCTCATACGCTTGCTTCACCTTGTCCAGTTGCTGTGCTGTCGATGATGTCTTCGTGACTGAGAGCAGCTCCGCTCGAAGCAGCAACGAACGGTTGATGCTTGAAAGTCCCTTCTTGCGGCACATCGTTCTGATCATATTCCTCATCTCCTTTAGCCACTTCATGTACTTCTTCTGCCTTGTTTGACGGTACAGGGCAGCCGCTGTCAGTCCAGCGCACACGACGCGCTGGACCGCCCTTGCGTAATGGCTATCGCCAGCCACAGCCTTCTTGTGTCTCGCGATGATTGCTTCAGCAATGTCATACTTGTGGAACATGACACAGAGCTGTAAATGTACGGTGAAAGCCATCCGAAGTTCGAGAAGATCCAGTGAGCTGATGTCGCCAGACTCGCCGAAATCTCTGAACTCTTCCCAATCCACGGCCTCATGACCCAACAGGACGGATGAAAATCGCATACTTTGATTGACAAAGCCGGTGGCTGATGAGATCTTGTACAGTCGCATCTGATCGACGAGGTCGGTGTAGGAACGATAGACGTCTTGGAGCGGATAACCTTCGGACTGCACAAGGGGGTTGAATGTCTGCCAGCATGTCAGCGCATCGTGGAAGGCGCCGTGCTCCATGCTGGAGATGTAGCATGGGATGTGGTCATTGATGAGAGGTCCTATTGGCTCGCTCCATGGATGGATAAAGAGTGCGCGGAGGACATGTGCATGGCTTCTGATGGATGGACTCTTCGTCCTGTCCATGATCTTCATTGACAGCCTCCCGAACCGCAAGGCGCTTTGTTCGTCTCCCAGCTTTCCCATGAAGAGACCGTAGCTTGCGAATGCCAAGCCTACATCCTCAGTGATACCGTGCTTTTTCGACCAAAGAATGATGTTGAAGGTGGAAAGAAGCAAGTGAACGGCGTTTTGGCAGAAGACGCTTCGGATGGATACCTCGCGGAGAAAGACGAGGGGGAGGATGTCGGTAGAGTTGGTCGCGAGGGGTTGGCACATGATCTCTTCATCCGATACTCGCTTCGTGTACCTGCGCACCATCATCATCTTCCTCAGGACGTGCAGCCCGTACGACCCTTTGGGGTAGCTGCGCAGCGACTGAGTCACCTTGCGTCCCAATCGGAGGCCTTCGTGCTGCTTGTCTTGAGCTCCCAGGGCTTGGATCATGGAGGCGTAGGTCGGCAGCTTTTCATTGAGCGTCTTAGCGTGGTCCAACACAGCTTGGCTCAATTCGTATCCCAGCTCGTACCGACCCAGCGCCAACTCAATCCTCGCTCTGGATGTATACAGCCGAAGGTTGAGCTTGTACTGACAATTCCAAGGTTCACGGATCTTCCTCATGGCAGTAGATGCCGATCTGTAGTACACCGAGGCCTGCGCCAGGGCCGCCATGGACAGAGCCAAGTCCCCGGCTTGCAGATTGAGCTTGACGATGAAGAGATGATCCTTTGTTGGCACGCTGTTCAGATGATCCGCGGCAACGTACAGCAGCGTCTGATCGATGACTTGGCCGTCCGCGCTTAGCAATGGGTAACCCTTGCTGTTCTCATCGTTGTACTCGTCGTCACCGAGTTCATCAGCAGAGGTCACATCATCAGTATCATCGTCCGTATTGATAATGGAGCGCGTAGATGGACGGCAGTACTCGAAGAGACACTTGCCGATTCTTGATTTGAGCTTGCAGCGATCCTCCCCGAACGGGACCGACTCGTATGCTGCCTGCTGGATGCGATCGTGGGCGAAGCAGTACGTGGTGCCTCCTGTAAAATTGGTCAGGAATCCTTGCAGCACGGCCTCCTCCAGAAGATGCTCGAGCTTCTCCGCGGAGATGATCGGCTCAGCTGTCGCGCACGCGTTGTCCCCGAGAGACATGAATGAAGCCGGTTGCGCATTGAGGACCATTCGGAGCGTGGATAGGTCAAATGTGGCGCGGATGTAAGCGGCACACGCAAGGGCTGCCTTGAGCTGCGGGGAGAGCCGACTGAGCTTGTGAGACATGAGCTCGACGATGTTCCTTGCGAAAGGCAAGGTGTAGCTGTCGCTGCCGACGCTCCGGGCACTGCTGGCGCTGCTTGTGGAGACTATGCTTTGGGGCCAGTGCCATTCCCACTGGAAGGTGATGTGGCTGTACGCAAGAATGTTGGTTTCTTGCAGCTGCTCCACGAGCTGGAGGGTGAAGAAGATGTTTCCCTCTGCACGTCCGTAGATCCTGGACGTGAACGGTTCCAGATCCTCGACGGTGCGGTTGAGGAGGATCGAGAGGCACTCCGCAATCTCCTGCTTCGTGTGATGAGCCAGCACCAGGTCCGTCCATGGCGAGGATACTTGATGTTTGGAAGCAGACGTCTCGGTCGCGGATTCATGTCGAAGGTTGGAGCCTGCTGGCGTGCACAAGGTCTCAATCATCTTCCTGAGCGGGCTGTCGTCGTTCAGATCCAAGAGCTCACCTGGGCTGTGAGGATTGGTGTCCTGGCGAACGGCACCGATCATGAGGAAGTACTTCAAATTCTTGTCGCAGAGGAAGGTCGAGATGAGATCGATGCTGACTTGCGAAGACCATTGCAGGTCATCGAGGAAGAGGATGACCGGTCGCTGCTTCGTCGAGATGGCGTGGAGCAACGTTGTCAAGGTGTACCTTAGTTGATTCCACGCGACGTCGGCCTTGGCCCCGAGCTGTTCCACTAGACGTTTCATCTGAGCGGAATCGGGAGCATCACCGGCGGACACCGATGCCACAGATTGGTGTTGCTTGATGTCATCAATCGAGGCACCTGTTGCTGAAGGTTGCGACGGGCGCTGCTGAGAAGCTGATTCGTCAGTGGCTGGGTTCAACTGGGATTGTGGCACGCTGCTGATCTTGGCGTTGCCGGAGGAAAGCAAGGTGTGAATAGCCGGGACCAGCTTGCTGATGATGTTTGCTTGGGAACCGAGGTGCTTGCGAATGCGGCGTCGGATCCGCTGTCGCTCTGCACTGGAGCTGTTCCCAACCTGCCGGCAGAAGTCGTTCAGGGCCTGGATGATGGCGGAGAAAGGGTCGCTGTCCTGTATGTGCTCATCGGTCTTGCCTTGGATGAAGTAAGGAAGCAATGGGATGTCTCCACTGTCTGTATTGTCTCCATTGTCTCCATTGTCTGCATCGTGTTGGAGATCCTTGACGAATTGGTTGATCATCTTCGTCTTTCCGGTTCCGCTGGCTCCTCGCACGAAGACCACAGGGGTGGAGCACGAAACACCCTCACTTGTATTTGTAGATTGGCCAGCGGATGGAGATCCTGAATTGGGGTAGGCATCATTGTTGCTGTTGCTGTTGCTGTTGCTACTATTGCTATTGCCATTCTCTGCCTTGTTGCTCCGTTCCAGCATGTACTGATACACATTGCGAAGCTTTTTGAGTTCAGCCTGACGTCCCATCAATGGGATGTTGGAGAGGTTGAGTTTGGTCTTGAGCTTGGCGCTGAGTTCCTCCTCATTGTACCCATCATCGTAGAAGTCGTTGCCTGAAGTGAACACCTGTGATGGATCCCTTGTGTGTGGTGTATTCCTAGCGGCAGTAGTAGTAGTAGCAGTAGTAATAGTACTGGTGCCAGCGCCAATACCAGCGCCAATACCAGCGCCAATACCAGTATCAGTGCCAGTGCCAGACCTTGTCTCTGCGAGGACTCGTCCATCTGCGACCGCAGTCTTGGCGTTGTCCATGCTCATTGCAGTTGTCATCGTTTTGCTCATTGGTATTATATAATGGGCTTGCCTCGGATGTCAGCGATTGTGTATTGACTGATGGATGTTGTTGTTCTTGTTGGTGCTGCTCTTTTTGTGTTGGTTGGGTCGGCCTTGGTTGTGGCTTGCGTTTGGAAGTGGTGGCGTGCCGACACGAGCGTTGGTATCTGAAGCGAGTGTTGGTGACCACTTGGCGTCACCAACACTACCAACTCTACCTGGAGCGGTTCCAGCCATTTCGCCGCGCTTCATCCGCTCCCGGTCACCCTGATCCGCGTGAAGACAACTGTGGGAGAGATGAGGTGGTACGAATAGACGGGCCACTCCCGTGAGAACTCGTACTTGTAACCGGACGACTATCTGCGCCATGTTCGTGCCACGCCACACTTATGGGGATATACGATGAATCACGCGCAAGGAAGTGGGAGGCGGAGGGTCGCTGACGCGCCTCCCAGCGCATGCCAAAACGGCTCCCCTAAAGGAAGGAACAGTGTCACCCAACATCTCTCCTGGTTACTGTCAAGGATGTTTGCGTTCCCCTGTGTTGGGCCTGGCATCTGTTCATGCGTTCACTCCTGACTGGGTGTGGATTGCTTTGGCGCCCACAAAGAGAGAGAGAGAGATGGTCGTGGTTCGTTTTCGTCCCTGGTCGTGATCCATCTCTGTGCAATCTGTCATTGTCCTGGCACCCAACCAACGAATCTTGTGCCATACCGACATGTCGGCGGTGTCCGTCGTCTTTGTGCCCGTCATTGTGACCCTTGACTGTGTTTTGGAAGAAAGGCAGGGAATAGCAATATTCGCTCATCACAGTATGCCAAATACCGATGTTCACTAACCCCGCCAGTACCTATCTCCAGACTGACAGTCATGTGTAGAACGATTTGGAATACGACCAAAGAACTCTTGAAGAAAGCTGCGAAGTGAAGGCACTCCTTTTTTGCCTTCAAGCGCTCCTCTGTACTGCGTTCACATGGTTCTACTTGTGCAGTAATGCTCCCCATGACTATGCCGTGTTTACTCACCAGGCTACAACTGCACAAGCCATTGTAGGGTTCTTGTGAGTGAAGCGCTCATGTCCTTGCAACTGTGCAAACGGCAACGAAACACGCTCGCTGGTTCTTGCTTGATGGGCAGCTGCGAGTTCGCCTCCGTTTTTCCTGACGGCACCTCTCGTTGCCGCCGCTCGTTTCCTCTTTTCTCAGAGAGTGGACAACAGAGAGAGAACTCAATCCACACCAGGCTGATGTTCTTTGGAATGGTGCCATGTTTCGTCTCGTCCGGAAACTTCATTTCTCTGGCGGTGTCTTTTCTTGTCCAGTGGGTGGACTGCTGCGTCCAGAGGTCCCACACACCTGTTCCTGGACGAATTGGTCCACGGCACAGCGGATCGCTGGCGGCATTCGAGGATCGCAGCAAGGGTCGCCGTCCCGTTTTCTGTCCAAGTGTCACGTGTACTCTTGCTCGTGCAAATGGCCAGGCTGCGTGCCTCTGATCCATCTTGCTTGTTCCACAGGAGTGACAGTGAGGAACATTCCATCACAACCGATGAACGAGATCTTGGACGTTCTGTTGCGTGAAGGTCGTTTGTCGGCACTGACAGGAAAGTGCAGGGCTCTTTTGGTGTTTCGGTGCTTGTGCAGACGAAGTATTGAACAAATACTCTCACACGCGTGTTCGAGAAGGACAATAACATGTTCGAGTTCGCTTGAAGTTTCGACGGAATATTGACGGACTATTGCGAACACAAGCACACAACACGGACAATTTTCATGTGATAGACGTTAAGACAAGTTACGACACACGTGAAACTGATTTAGAGTGAAAAAGAGTAAAGATGCAGATTATGAGTCTTATCGATGTCGTATGTGTCAGTGCAGTTGTCTCATTACCGTGTTGTCCATGATTGGTAGTGGCGACTATCGTGTAACGCCGTTTCAACGGTTTCATACATATCCCGGTTTGGTCCCCTCGATGCGCGGTGGCTGTGCTAGCCGTCGTATCGTCACATTTTGGTTGCATTCGGGATGTACCTGCTGCATGCCCCACATATGGACACCGCAGGGCGCTCATCCCACCAACCATGAGCAGATCCCATGATTGACCACCCGTGGGTACTATTGCGCAGCGCCGAGGTCAGAAGAGGACCCGTTGTGCTTGTTCTTTTCGTCTCGGTCCTTGTTGTTGTTTTGTGAGCATATCGGATAGATTGGCCTCTGATGGTTCATGTTGGACCACCAAGATGCCCGCAGCAATGCTTTCTCTGACGAAGTGATATGCGATAGCATTGGACTTCTTCCGCAGTTGTGATTCTGGTAGTGAGGAGTTGTACACCACACTTTGATTATTAACACGTACGTCCGCTGGGCCCTCCAGTGGAATGCCCATCATGCGAAGCTTGTATCTCATGCTGATGATGATCTCAGTTGCAACCTTGAGCGCTGTGAACTCGCTGCTGAATGTGGATGTCTCAATGCTGTTCTGTTTCTTGCTGTACCACAGTATCGGTGATGTATTCAAAAACAAAAGCACACCAGTGCGAGAACGTTGTGTGACGCGGTCACCTGCATGGTCAGCGTCAACAAAGCACGTCATTTGAACTTCTTTTCCGCGCGGTGGTGTCATGTCAGCAGGTAGTTGTTCATGGGCATCAGGGTAGAAATCGTTCCAGTTGGGTTGCATCACAGGCGGTTTGTCAATGTATGCATCATCAAAAATAAGGCGAGAACGATCGTGAGATTTGAGGTATGCGAACATGTGAAAGAGAGCATGCAAGTGACCAATTCGTGGCGCAACACAGTATGATGCCATCATCGAGGTCTCGCAACATATGTCGATCCGTCCAAGTTCAACAGTCCAGCGCAGTATACCAATCAGCTGCTGGTAGAAAGTTGTTTGCTCGGAGTCACACAATTGCGATCCATCCAATTCTGGTCGGTATTTGTTCGGTAGGACGCTGGATGCTTTCGTTTTGAGCCGTAGATTGTTGTCGGTGAGGTACTTCGTGACGATCTTGAGAGCGGATTTGATGTATTCTTGTGAGCCCATGCTCCATTTGGGATGTGATGGATCGGCAGTGAGATGGAATTGTGAGATGGTAGATCCAAGATATGTTGTTGGAGGGCCAATGGAACTCGGTTTGAGGAAAAAGTGTGAGTCAATCGCATCAAGGATGCGTCATGGTTGTTTGGATACGGCAAGGATGTCGTCGGTGTACACGAGCACATATTCGTAATATTCTGACCCATCGCTCGCAACAGCAGGCTTCATCCAGACGTCGCTGTCAGCACGGCAGGATGTGAATCCCAACAAATCGCGCAGTGTCTCCGCCAGATGTGCTCTCCATGCTGCTCCGCTTGATTTCAATCCGTACAGGGCCCGACAAATGATGGCGATCTTCCCCTGGTCGGATCCGAACTCCGGACCACATCGTGTGTATATGCGTTCCCGACATGGAGCGTTGAGGTATGCATTCTGAACATCCGCAGCAAGGATGTCCAAGTCATTGAGTGCAGCAATCAATAATGCGATGCATACACTTTTGCGTGATACCACACTTGCATATGTGATTGTTGCAGGTGCCTCCGTCATGTGTCCCCCAGCGACAAGTTGCGCCTTTCTTGTGAGGTCCACCTTGACGGCAAATATCATGTGGCATTCCATGTATTGGTAGCCCACAGGATCGGGAGTATCCGATTCTTTGATATCGAACGCTGGTTGCACAGCCTTCATCTCCTTTGCAATAGCTTGTCGCCACAGATCCGTGCCTGTAGCCGCGTCAATTGCGAGGGCGTGACGCACTGAGGTAGGGAGCTCCACGCCAAACATTTCGTTCTTTCGGACGTGTCGCCGTTTCGTTGCCATGATGATGCGTTGTCGTTGACGTAGAGTGTGTGGTACCCACCACTTGAATGCAAGTTCGTTGACAAGTTTGTTGTCTTCTGCGTATTCGGCAACGCGTACTGGGTCGGCTTCTTTTGCGTCACGTAGGTGGATCCAAGATGTGGACCTGTCTTTCCATCGGATGCAGAGCTTCCAGCCTTTTGTGGATTTGGAGTGAGGAGGTGGAGAAGAAACAGAGGGCAAGCGTTTGTGATCAATGATCTCATCCATCAACACAGTCGTGTATCCGTCGTCATCAATGCGCGCGTAAATGTTCTCCGCGATTTGGTTGGCACTGAACACCTCATGGTGTCCATCAAGAAATTCGACTTCGTATTGCGCAGTATCGAGCATCGGATTCGGATGGGATCTGCCAATGAGATTGCCTTCTGTGTCTCGTTTGCGTTGTTTGACTGTTCCATGTTGCATTTCGTCCCCTGTCGGTAGAATGACTTTAGTTGCAATGTATTTGTCGAAAGTTGCACTGTCAACATCATCTGGCTCCACGATTTGTTCCAATGGTTCGGTGTTCTACAGGATCGCGATGTCTTCGGCAGTATCGTCAACATCGTCGCCGTCATCGTCGATTGTGATTCCCTCCATTCGTTGTTTCCATTTGGATCGTAGTGTGTCCATGAATTCGTTACATTTATGTGCGATGACGTTGCTGTGTGTGTCGTCGTGAGAGAGAGGCAAAACAGAGGATTTGGAGACAACAACGCCGTTGGCAGTGAGGATGTACGAGCACATGGCATCACCAACAGAGCGGCTTGGTCCAAGGTACCGACCAAGTTGTTTGACGTTCATGGATGCGTCTTGGATGTTGATATACCACACAAAGTCAAACCAGCCAAATTCAGCAATGTGGGAGATGTCCGCTGTGTCACCGGACAAGATGGTGGCCGGTGTCTCGCCGTGAAGATCATGGATGGCGAGTGCAGTGTGACTGCGTATCTTGGCACAGTATTCAAAGCAGTAGTCCCATAGGTACTCCGGTGTATCGGTCGAGGTCATCAACCGCCAATAATGTCGTCGCAGTTCGCGGATGGTTGCTTCTGCTTTGTTCTGATTGTGGATGTATGCCTCGATTGGTCAGATGGAGACTTGTGCTCTGTGTAGTTAGCGACGGAATTCGCCAGCCACGAGTTCTTTGGCGTTGTCTGGGATAATGGTATGTGGGATGCCGTGGTCGCGAAACAGTTCGTCAAGTGTACGATGTGCTTCCTTGCGTTCCGCCATTGGGTACACCCGGACCCAGTGAAACGGTGTACAGTAGATCATGGCACATTTGTTGCCACAAATCAACTTGGTCTTTGCGTGCATGGTGTCGGCGTAGAGTTGAGTGTCGAGTCGACGATATCGTAGTTGCATGGCGTATGGATTGAGACGACATGTTCCTGAAGCATGACGAAAGTCACGAATGGCCAGTTGTGTGGTTGCGTCAAGCGTGCGTGATGCAGCTTCCGTTCCGATGCGCCAGCGTTGTGCGAGGACATCAGGTGTGATAGTCCCCTTTCGATTGGACGTATGCGTGCCATGGATGTGGGTGGATGATATGGTTCGTTGTGATGAGAGAGACGCTCGGATGGCATCTTCGTCGTCCCCTGACGACCATTGGAATGGGTCCCATGTGGCCTCTTGTGTCATCATGACATAGATGCAGTCACGATCGGATTGGACTTCTTGTTGTGTTGGCCTTCTCATGTGGAAGTAGGATACAGTGCCTTGCAATCGTAGAGGAACATGTAGGTCGTCGTCGGTTGATACCACAGAGTGGTCTTCCGGCTTCCGTTCGTGCTCCCTGATCATGAGCAGAGGAACATCATTCACGACTATACCCGCAGCCCTCATTTGATTTGGGCACAACAAAGGATGTTCAAGACAAGGAAAGTAGATCGATTGTGGAAAGAAAAGAATGAATGTTTGATATGTAATTGGATCATCGTATGCTATCGCGGCTGTAACGATTGGTGCATTATCGATGGACCCAAGTGAGTCAATAAAAGGGGTTGCAGTGACGGTTTGATTGGTCTGATGTACAATGTACGCAGTGTCACCAAAGCAGCATGTATCCGCATGCGAGTCAAGCTCTGCCCGTGGGGTATCAGACGACAGAGACATGCTGACGGATGTGAGCCGTCGAATACGACCTTGTGGTCAGGAACGTCCTTGTTGGTTGCGACGGGTAGCCATGCTGCCAATACCGGCTTGGTTGCTAGTACCGGTTTGACCGTCGCCTTGGTTCGTAGCATTGCGTGGTCCATAGTGACCGTCTGTCTCATCGTGGGAGCGTTTCGATGGCGTGTTTCTGCCCACCGACATAACCCCACAGCGCTTGTCTCGTTCGGCACGCATCTCAAGTGCCTTGGTCTTCTGTGCGGATGACATGACCGACCATTCGTCAGGTGAGTAGTGGCGATCGGTGATGACCATGTTAGGGTCATATTTCTTGGGTTTGCCTTGGCCTCCGCGACCACCCTTGCTTGGTGTTCCATTGCGGTTGCCACGACCGCCCTTGCCACGGTCCATCGAGCCAATGGAGCGTCTGGGTGATGCGATTTGTTTGTGGTCAATGACTTCGCTCAGGATGTTGATAGCCCCAGGTAGGTCTTCGCGAAGGGCTTTGTTGATCTTGATAGCAACACATGCGCTGTCGAGACGCGAATCGCGGATACCATCGAGGAAGTGGCGCACTTTCGCCGCATCAACGAGTGGCTCACCACATTGTGCCATGTCTTCAAATGCACCTTTCATAATTTGTGCGTATCGCTCGAAAGAGAACTGGCGCGATTTGCCGTCATAGAAGCTGGTTGCGATTGTCTTGGATGCTGCTGCCTTGGTACGAGCCTGAAACGAGTCGCTGTGATAGTGTTCCTTGAGGGCAATGAATGCTGCACAGCCGTTGCGTGCACGTTCGTAGCCTTGCACCCAAGCCCACGCGGGTCCGCCGTGAGTCACATGACGAACGACCTTGTTGGAAATCCGGGGTACCCCAGTCTCTAGTAGTAGTATCTGGTTACCTATTCATGTTATTGCATTGTTGGAACTGTGAGTACAACATCTTCATCACTTTCAATTCCATTTGTCAGGAATCGGAGGTACGACTTTGTCAAGATATCCATGATTGCCGCACCTCCCAATAATATCTTCACGACTCAATAGATTCAACATTGTTGATCACACTCGGACAACCTTGTAAGCCTGTCCCACCTCACGCAACCAATCGTGTCTTGCATCACAGGGTCTGTCCACGGTCCGTCATGGAAGTGAGGGCGAACCTATGATTTTACCACTAGGGATGCATCCGCGCATGGGCCAACAACTATGGACAACGCGAACAATAAATCCCAACCAAGTCGACGCGCCTCTACGGACAGAGACACACCGGAGTCACCTGAAAGGGAGAAACGGTGAGAAGGAGAAACAGAGGCGATCCCCCAGTCACCCAAGAGCACGAAAGAGAAACGACAGGTGACATGATGGTCGTGTGAGAGGAATTCTGAGGAATCGAGGACGATGTGGGATCGATCGATACGAAACCTGTGAGGAGATACCCAGATGACTACGAGATGTACTGCATGAGCGTAGAGCGAAATGAAACTACTGAAATGCATGATGAGATGCATGCAGAGAGCAGGAGATGGAATATCTGAGATGAATGATAAGATGCACCGATACTGCAAGATGAGATGTACATGAAGTGCATGATGCATGACATGATGAAGCAGGAGACAGCACTACATGAGCAAGGGCAAGACTGTGTGCTACTGTGGATTATGTATGTCGGAATGTGTGTACTCGGATGTGTATGCATCAGTCACACTTGCTTGCCGCTGTCTAGACTATTCGGTGGCGGAATCACGACACAAAACTATGACGTCACAGCAATACCACCGCGATACCACGAGGATACTGCGATACTACGATGACAGGATACCGCGATACCAGCGGATACCGCAGTATCCATCACACGTGACGTCACATCGAGACCTTAACTACCAGGTCTACAGGAATGAAATATGTTGTGAATATTCCATCAGATTCGATCAATCATCAGGTTCAACAAAACCTGAGAACGGAACAACGACGAGACAACGAGAGAGAAACGACAACGTTGAAGATCAAGTCAACATCAACGAGCAACATGAGAGAAATGTGCATGGAGGTGCAAGAGGATTGCACCAAGCAATGAGAGCAAGGAAGTGATGGATCAAGAGAGCATCTTGATCATCTCATACCCCACGCTCGCCCACCAACAATCAATAGCAACAACAGTAACAGTAACAGAAACACTTTCGACAAAGAGTGTGACTACTACCGATTCTCCGTGCGCGGAGCCTTCCAACACGTTTATAAACGTTAGCACCAGGGAAGCCCTGTGCAAGGAGAGATCGAAGAGCAAGAGACGCTGCATGAGTGACGAGCGAGAGACGAGCTAGCATACCCTCTCACACCAGTGATCGAGGACGAAACGAAGAGCGCGAGGCGCTGAATGAGCAGAAGAGACTGAAGTGGCAGAATACCCTCTCACGCGCGTGATCGAGGAAGAGACGAGAAGCGAGACGAGCGCTGAATGAGCGAAGAGACCGAAGAGACTGCATTCCCTCTCACACCAGTGATCGAGGACGAGACCGAGGGAGACGAGGACGAGACTCCGAACCTCACGCGAGAAGGAGCGGGTGCGCCCATCCAACAACCAAGCGCTCAGCGAGGAGCCATCATTGAGACAGAAGCAAAGCAAGCTGCACGAAGAGCCAGCGCAGAGACGCGG
This sequence comes from Craspedostauros australis, assembly GCA_026770025.1. Lineage (NCBI taxonomy): Eukaryota > Bacillariophyta > Bacillariophyceae > Mastogloiales > Achnanthaceae > Craspedostauros > Craspedostauros australis. Next base: position 52,338 of record JAMXDE010000063.1, on the reverse strand, counting down.
CAGAGAGACCAGCCGAGACCGACATCGGCATCAACAGAGACACCAACACCAAGACCATCACAGCCAGCAGTGAAAGTGGAAGCGTACGAGACAGAAGTACAGCAGACGGAAACAGAAGGCAGGGGTAGCGCGTCAGAGAGAGACAGCGGCATCGATCCCCTCGCATCCAACGACAACGAGGAGTCAGAGAGAGAAGAAGAGAGAGAAGAGAGCCAATCGACAGGCAGCACACGAGGCACGAGCAATCAGACAACAACGAAAAAGAAGATGACGAAGGAAACCTACAAGAGGCGCAAGGCCCCATCCTTCAGTGGCAAGAAGGAAGACTACAACGCGTGGGAATCGCAAGCCAAGGCGTACGCGCGTACGCAGCGATTCAAAGACATCATGATGGGAGAGAAGCCCATCCCGACAAAAGAAGACATCGAGAGAGAGAGTGACGAAGAGAAGAGGGAGGCCCTCGAAGAGACGCGCGAACTGGCGCTGGACTGCTTCAGCGATCTGATCCTGATGATGGATGCAGAGCAAGGAACTGGAAAGCAGGCGATCCAGCTGATCAACCAATGCTGCGACGAGCAGCACCCCGAGGGGAACCCAGCGGCAGCATGGAAGATGCTGAAGGAGAAGTACCAGCCGACCGATGCATCCACGGTGCTGCGGCTGAAGCGCCAATTCAACACGGAACGCATGGCGAGGGATACGGATCCTGACATCTACGTCACACGGCTTGAGCTGCTCCGCACTCGCCTCCAAGAGGTGAAATACGAGATCAGTGAGAGAGAGCTGATCATGCAAGTGCTCAGCAGCCTCAGCAAGGACTACGACGACGAAGTGGGCAACTTCGAATACCAACTGCAGATGGGTCCAGAGAAGGTGACGATCGAAGCCATCCGAAACGTACTGAACTATAGATACTCCAAGCTCCAAGGCGGAAAGGCGTACGTGGACGACTTCGCGGATACGGGCAGCAAGCGCGACGACGCGGCGATGGCTGCGACAGGCGGATTCAAGGGCAACTGCCACAACTGCGGAAAGTACGGCCATCGGTCTGCGAATTGTCCAGACAGAAAGCAAGCGGCCGACAACAACAACAACAACCACCAATCCAACAACGGCCGACGAGGAGGCTACAACAACAGAGGCAACAGAAGAGATCAGCGCGGCAATCAAGGCAACCGCGGCAACAGAGGAAGAGGTCGAGGCAGCGGCTTCAGTGGGAAGTGCCATTACTGTGGCATCCCAGGGCATCGAGAGGCAGACTGCAGGAAGAAAAAGTTCAACGAAAGGAGAAAGCAGGAAGAGCAAGGAAGCATGGCACAGGACGGCACCGATGACAGATTCGAGATGGTGATGACCACTCTCGACACACCCACGAACACTGACACCGCCTACGCCGTCGATGATTCATTCTTTGATACCTTTCAACACTTCCCAGGAACGGACGAGGTCCACGACGACACGAGCATCCCAGAATGGCTCAACGACGGACCAATCATCCACGAGGTGACGATCGACAACGAGCCTCGTTTTGATCTCGATTTCGATTATTGCCTCAACACACACGACTTGCCAAGCAACGCCAACCGAGAAGAAGACCCCGAGGAGGATATCGATATCCTCGCTATGGAGGAAGCCGGGGAGCCCCCGATTGAGCAAGACATGCTCCTGGACGACAATCTCTTTGAAGAGGCGTCAGCCGCTGGCTCCGCCGAAGAAGAGATCGCTCAAGATGACGGAGATGACGACAGCGACGCAACTCGTCCACTATACGTCCAGAACAGATTCCGTCCTCTCAGACCAGAAGGCCAACGAGTCATGAACCACCATGAAGACGTGATCTTCCCAACCGGCCTACGTTTTGGGCCCACGGACTTCTTCAACCAACGAGGAGCGCACGGCAGGCACGACACTGTGCCGTACCCAACATTCACGGCCGAGATCAGACAACGCGAAATCATCAGCAACGCCATCTTCTGTGGGGCCCGCAACCTGTTCCCCAACAATCGACGCATCCAGATGGCATTCGTCGGACGAGTGTCAGGAATGTTCATCATGGCAGAGCTGCTGTCAATCGAAGAGATCCTGGCAAACAGCATGATTCTCAACAGGATCCTCGAGCGTCACGGCCAACCACCACTGAGCATCATGGAGCGGCACTTCATCCTCGGAGGATGCATGGCGGCACTCCTTCACCACCGACCACAGGAAAGGCGACCTGAGCCACCGCGACAGGCAAGACCGGAGCCGCCACAGCAAGTAGAACCAATGCGCCCTCCAATCAATTGGGACGATTCCAGCACGGGTGAGTCATCCGACGACGACGATTCCTCCTACGACGACGAGTTGGCAATCATGGTCGTGGATCGCACGCGCTTTCGTGCATCCGACCACCACACCGACACACCTGACCAACACACATGGCTCGCCGACAGTGGAGCCTCATGCCACATTGTGAATTCGGACAAGGGGATGTTCAACATCCGCCACATCCAGTCCTTTGTGAAGGTCGGCGACAACACACAACTCAACTCACCAAAGATGGGGTCCATCTATCTCCGAGTGAAGCAACGCGATAACACACAGCGCACCATCAGACTGAACGACGTGAAGTTCGCACCCAAGATGTGGGTGAATCTGTTCTCAACGAACAAGGCGCTGGAGAATGGGTACCAGATCGGAAACAACGGTATCATCATGGACATCGCAAACGGCAACGGGAACAAGATCGTGTTCGATCGAGTGTTCCGCACGCGAAATGGCTTCGTGACTGGCGTGCAGATGCATGCAGTCAAGCCACGCACAGACATCACGGCTGCGGCCGTTACATCGGATCCACCAAAGGGCATCAACGCGTCCACACTCCATCGCATGTTGGGACACGCCCCACTTGAGGCAATGCAACGAACTGCATCGCACCACGGATGGAACATCGTCGGCACCATGCCGCCATGCAAGCACTGTGCCATCGCCAACGCACGAGTGAAGAACGTCCCGAAGGCGACCATCGCAAGAGCATCGCGACGATGTGAGCGATTCTTCATCGACATCAGCTACACAAAGCACACGAGCTTTGGAAACAAGCGGTACTGGGTGTTGATCGTAGACGACCACACAGATTACTGCTGGAGCATCTTCCTCACCAACAAGAGTGACCAACCAGCCTTCCTGAAGCGATTCCTTCAGAAGATCCGTGCACACACGGACGGCAAGCCAATCATTTTCCGTGGCGACAACAGCGGAGAGAACAAGGCATCCGAGGTCCATCTGCTCGAAGCCGGATTCGACGTCTCATTCGAATACACGGCATCCAACACACCACAGCAGAACAGCAGGGTCGAGCGCAAGTTTGCATACTTGTACACGAAGATGCGATCCATGCTGAACGGCGCCCAGCTCAACGAAGAGCACAGACACGGTCTATGGGCTGCAGCAGCCAACGTCGCGACCGCGGTCGCCAACATCACCGTGGCGAAGGGACAGACCGAATCGCCACACAACCTATTCTTCGGAGAGGATCCGAAGTATGCAAGCGGCCTCCGTACCTTTGGTGAAGTAGGAGTCGTCAAGACGGCCTATGGAGGCATGACGGCGAAACTCCAGAACAGAGGCGAGGCGATGTTGTTCGTCGGATATGCTCCACAGCATGGATCCGGCGTCTACAACATGTACCGTCCATCCACCAAGTCCATTGTCTGCACCAGAGACGTGAAGTGGCTCAACAGATCGTACGGGCACTTCAAGGGTTGGACTTACGGCACGGACGATGGGAAGCCGGAAGGGAGTCAGATTGTCGCAACTGACGCCGAGCACCCAACGGAGACTGACGATGATGGATTCATCCTGGTCGGAAGGGAAGGGACGGCGCCGTCCCACACAGCTCGAACCAAGCCGAAGCGACGCTCTGTGTCATTCGCCGACGCGAACTCCTACCACGTCCTCTCAGATGACGACGATGAAGACGATGACGACACCAACAACAACACGAGTGCGAAGAAGAACTCACCAGGTCTCGCGAGCGAGACGGCGATCACACCAGTGGACGAAGGGACTGCGTCCGAAGAAGAGGTCGACGCGATTCCCGTCGACGACGACACAGTGACCGACATTGAAGATGTCGCCCCACCGAGTGTCCCGCCAAGCATCCTCCGCACTCCGCCAACATCACGCAAGCGTTCGTACGAAGCGAACGACGATTCGAAAACTAGTCGCACCACGACTGCTGATCCCCCAAAACGACCAAGCAAGCGCGACACCACTCGCAGCGAACGACAACAGCGATACATCGAGCGAAGCAAGCATCAAGCAAAAACAGATGCGAAGTCGCGTGCGTCGCTGCCATCCAACGTGAAAGGAAAGAGCGAATTGCGCAACCTTGCAAACTACAACAAGCCAGGAAAGAAAGAGAAGCGTGAAGGCAAGCGTTTCGCAACCAACCTATCCGTCTTCAACAGGGGAAGCGACACCGACGACGACGACAAGGACAACAGCGAGGAGACCAACGACGATGACGAAACCAATGACGACACCACCGACGAGAATGAGGAGAACGACGAAGCTACGGACGACGAAGACAGCGACTCTCCTCCATCGGACATCACCAACACAGTCACAGATGCTCTATTCGGTAACAACGCAATCAGCACCGACGACTTCGAGATAGAGATCTGCGCAACCACCCAAGATGAGACAGGAGAGACATCGACGCACATCGAGCCATCAACCTTCGACCAAGCATTCAACCATCCGAATGCAACACACCGGAAGGGCTACAGAGCTGCCATCGCAAAGGAGTTTGGTTCGATGGATGCTCGATCCGTCTACAGCAAGATCAAGCGCTCATCGATTCCAAGAGACCGCAGATGCTGCAAGTGCAAATGGGTGTTTAAACTAAAGCGCAATGGAACCTATCGAGCGCGTCTGGTGGCGTGTGGCTACTCGCAGATCGCAGGAGTGGACTACCAAGAACACCACTCGCCGGTCATCCATGACGTCACGTACCGTGTGATGATGGTGATCATGATGCTGCAGAAGATGGACTGTGCACTCGTGGACGTCGTCACGGCATTCTTGTACGGCGACCTCGAAGAAGAGGTGTACATGAATTGTCCAAGCGGAATGGACAGCACACCTGATGAGGCGCTGCTGCTACACAAGCCAATCTACGGGCTGGTCCAGAGCGCACGCCAATGGTTCAAGATGCTGGTGTCAACGCTGAAGGGAATGCGATTCGACCAGAGCGCGGCAGATCCGTGCCTCTTCCATCGCAAGACGAAGAACGAAACAGTCATCGTGGCGATCTACGTTGACGACTGCTTCTGCTGCGGACATCAGAAGGCACTCGAGCAATTCATGATCGACATCCAGAAGAGCAAGTTCAAGGTCACCATCGAGAAGGGTTTGGGTGACTACCTCAGCTGCAACATCCAGCTCAACGCAGACAAGACGGGAGCCGTCCTACGCCAGCCACATCTGATCCGAAACCTAATCACTGAGTTTGGTGCAGAGGTGGAGAAGATGCAGCGCTACGCGACGCCAGGGACGCCAAGCCAGAGCATCGTTCGCCCATCTGAAGAGAACGGATTGCAGAAGGTAGATGCAGCAGAGCATGCTGACTATCGCAAGGGAGTGGGAATGCTTCTTTTCTTAATCAAGCATTCGCGTCCCGACATCGCCAATCCTGTCAGAGAGCTGACGAAGGTACTGGATGGACCGACCAAGGCTTGTCGAGATGTACATGTGAGTACATGTCAAGATGTACGTGTATATGTGCATCGTTCACCCGCTATTCTCTCATACGCACTTGGACGGTATAACTATACTCGTGTCGATAGTATACTGTGATTCGTCAGAATTACAGGGGAAATGGAACACATGAAAAGGGGCAAGATTTCTGGAGGAAATTTGCAAATAACGATTTCTGAGAGAATCAGAAGATCGTCCGTCCATGCATCAATGGTACCAAGAGAATCTCGAGGTACTTCCCAACTAAACCTCAGATGACGATATCATCTGACAGACTAATGCATCACCAATGGAACGTGACATCTGGAGAACAGAAGGACGCCTACTGACGTCGACAGGATGTCAACATGTCACCACGTCGACAGCCGTCTCCAAGTCAGAGCAGGAGGCGAAGATACGATGACCCATGAAGATCATGGATACTGAAGGTGAACTTCAAATGGTAAGTACTCATGGAGTAGAAGCCAGTACTGAATGAACGGAGTGTCGAACACGGAGTATCGTGTAGCACGAGCACACGATGGTGAGAGAGAGAGAGAGAGAGAATACAGAGAGGAGCGAGAGAGGATCTCGCGTACCGACTCATAGTCGGAGACCGAATCTACAAAACAGTTTGAAGCGCCGAGAGCATCGGGCAAGAGAACGAACGGACACCGAGAGTATCGGAGTGCCAACGTAATGAAATAGCAAACAGACGACTATCAACCAACACCATCTTCCACGATCGTAGGTTACCGTGAGCGGAACTTGCCAACACGTTTATAAACGATAGATCAGGGCGAGCCCGCGAATCGTATCGTGCGAGGAAGACGAACATCATTCAAGAGCAGCAGGCTGAATGAGCGAGGAAGAGGAATTGAAAGACATCCCTCTGTCCAATCCGACTATCAAGAGAGAAGAAGGTGCGAGTGAGACTCCATCACGACAAGAGAAGGAAGCAGCCGCGGCTACTGTCCTATCAAGCGCAGACGCAAGCGCGATCGACGAGACCGAAGAAGAACGGTCTGCAAGACTACATCGTAAGGAGAAGAGTATTCTCAAGGCGATCAAGCAAGAGGAGACTGGTGTGACGAAGAGCATTCGCACAGCCAAACAGGGTGGGAAAAGTGAGACACCACCAGGAGGAGAATTTGTGACGAAAACAATCTCCGCGCAACAACAGGCGAAAATCGAAGAATCGGTAACACAGAAACCGACGGAAATCAAGGGCGCGAGCGCACCAACGACGAAACAACGAACCAACATGGCGACATCAGCCAACATGAACAAGCGACGCATCAAGGCGCCGATGTTCAGCGGTGAACAGGAAGACTACAGCGCATGGGAGTCCCAAGCAAAGGCATACGCTCGTGCACAGAAGACGAGAGACGTGATGTTGGGCAAGACCAAGGTGCCAACAGTGAGCGAGATCGCGGCAGCCACCGATGAAGACAAGGAAGCGATGGAGGAGATCTACGAGCTGGGATGCGACTGCTTCAGCGATCTGATCCTCATGATGGATGCAGAGAAGGGAAAAGGCAAGCAGGCCATCCAGTACATCAACCAATGCATCTCCGACGACTACCCTGAAGGAGACGCACACGGAGCGTGGAACGTTCTCGCGGAGAAGTTCCGACCATCCGATGCGGTGACGAAGATCAAACTCAAGCGCCAATTCAACAACGAAAAGATGAAGAGAGACACGGACCCCGACATCTACATCACGCAACTCGAGAGTCTACGATCACGTCTCCACGATGTCAAGTATGAGATCTCGGACGAGGAAATGATCATGCAGATTCTCAGCACGGTGAGCGTGGAATACAAAACCCACATCGTGAACTTCCAACACCAACTCACGTTCAATCCGGAACTGGTTACCATCAACACGATCAGAGGAGTACTCCGCACTGCATACGCCACGCACAGAGGAGGCAAAGCATACGTCGACGACTTCCAAGACAGTAACACGAAGAGCAACGACACCGGCTTCACAAGCACCGGTAACTTCAAGGGTACTTGTCACAACTGTGGCGTGTATGGCCATAGATCCGCCGATTGCCCAGAACGCAAGAAATCGAACAACAAGAAAAACAACAACAACAACAACAAGATGAACGGAAAGCGTAACAAGAGAAGCGGCTTCAAGGGCAAGTGCAACTACTGTGGCATCTTCGGACACCGCGAGGCGGAGTGCCGAAAGAAGAAATTCAACGAGAAGAAGAAGGCCGACGAGCAGGCCAACACAGCAACACAAGGACACGACAAGAGCGGACACGAGATGGTACTCTCAGCAAAGGACATGCCGCTCTGCATGTTGGTGTCCGACGACTACATCGAAGACTCCTTCTTCGATAACTTCGCATGCGTCGGGAGTGACGACGAAGTACAGGATGATGAGATCATCCCGGAGTGGCTCAGCGAGGAGCCCATCATCCACGAGGTGGATCCAAGACGCGAAGTGAGCTACGAATGCTGCTTCAACGCGCACGACCTGATCGGTTCATACGGCGACGAAGCTGAGATGGACGAGGCCAACGATAGCGACATCGAAGAGGCCATGAGCGATGACGACGACGCCGACGAGGACGGCGCAGATGAAGACGACGAGGCGAACCGCGACGAGTTGCCTCCTCCTCAAGCTGGGAGATACGAGAGAACGGGAACCTTCATCAATCAAGGCGAAACGCGCCGCGCCGCGGCGCCACCTCCTCCAGCGGCGGGGAACAACAGATCGGGCATCTTCGACGAAGATGACAGCGACGAAACCGAGGATCATCCAGACGACAACTTTAATCCAAACGAGCGTGTCGTCTATCCAGCGAATATCGACTTCCCAGATATTGAGGATCCCAACAGCGTCGACTACCTCCTCCGTCACAGCACTATCCCGAATGCAACAGCAACAGCATTGATAATCCAAAAGCAGCTCATCTTTGACGCCGTGATGGAAGCGGGGATGCGAGTGTTCCCAGGAACCACACGAGGAGCACTCATGCCAATATGGGTGAACATGATGGGATCCATCCTATCCGAGCACTTCGAATCAATCGAAGAGATCCTCGCCAACGCGATCATCATCAACCGCATACTGGAAGGAAACGACTCGGAAACGATCCCAGAGACGGATCTGCATTACATCCTTGGAGGATGCATGCGCGTGCTCTTACGAGAGCGATCACGCGTCCACCCATACGATCCTGCCACAGGATCTCATCGGAACAGTACAATTCCATTGGACTACACGCAACTACCCGATGACATGGATGACGGAGATCATCATCCTCCATACAACGAAGATGGAGTCCACGAAGACGACGACGACGGCAGCTTCAACGACGAGATAGCTGCGGCAGCCGTGGAACAACTCCACGAGCTGAGCACCAAGTACAAGGACAAAGTCAACAAGGACACTTGGCTCGCCGACAGCGGAGCTTCGTGTCACATCGTAAATTCGGACGCCGCTCTCTTCAACGTGCGGCACATCAAGTCCTTCGTCCAAGTGGGAGACAGCACGAAACTGGACTCTCCCAAGATGGGATCCATTCGCTTGAAGGTCAAGCAACGAAACAACACTGGCCACGTCATCCGGCTCGATGATGTGAAGTACACACCCAAGATGGCGGTGAACCTTTTCTCCACGAACAAGGCTCTGTACAACGGTTACCAGCTTGGTAACAACGGCATTCTGATGGACATCATCAACGGATCCGGAACGAAGATCGTGTTCGATCGAGTCTTCCCCACATCCAACGGATTCATCACGGGAGTGCAGATGCATCCCATCATGCCAACAGACGACGACAAGGCTTCAACAGCCATCGTCAAGAATCCATCCAAGGAGATCAGCGCGGTGAACCTGCACCGAATGCTCGGCCACGCGCCACTCGAGACCATGAAGCGAACGGCCGCTCAATATGGATGGAAGATTATCGGCGAGATGCCGGTATGTCGCGACTGCGCGGTCGCGAACGCAAGAGTGAAGAATATTCCGAAGGCAACCATTCCGAGAGCAACTCGCCGTGGCGAACGGCTCTTCATTGACATTAGTTACACTAAACACATAAGCTTCGGAGATAAACGCTACTGGACCCTGATCGTGGACGACTGCACGGATCACTGCTGGAGTTTCTTTCTCAAGAACAAAAGTGATCAACCAGGATACATCAAACGATTCGTCCAGACGATCAAGTCACAGACTGGTGACCAACAGATCATCTTCCGAGGTGACAACAGCGGAGAGAACAAATCCACGGAGGATATTCTCATCGATGCAGGACTCAACGTGAAATTCGAATACACGGCATCGAACACGCCGCAACAGAATGGCAGAGTAGAACGCAAGTTCGCGTACCTCTACACCAAAGTCCGCTCCATGCTCAACGGAGCACAGCTTGACGAAGAGTATAGGCATGGCCTGTGGGCAGCGGCTGCTAGCACTGCTACCGCCATCGCCAACATCACCGTAGCGAAGAACCAGAAGGAGTCACCACATTGACAATTCTTTGGCAACGATCCACCATATGCGGATGCACTGCGCACGTTTGGAGAGGTGGGTGTTGTGAAGACTACCTACGGCGGGATTACCGCCAAGCTCAAGAATAGAGGAGAAGAGATGGTGTTCATCGGATATGCACACCAACATGCATCAGGGGTCTACAACATGTACAGACCATCGACCAAGTCACTCATCTGTTCACGAGACATCAAGTGGCTCAACCAATCATACGGACAGTTCCGTGGCTGGGCACCAGCACCAATCATATCCAATGAAACAGGAACGACGGACGCAGACGGTTTCACAACCATCGGACGGAAGGGAGCAACGCCAAGGACGGCAACGCGTCAAACATCGGAAGCAAAGAGAGTATCTTTCGCTGATAGCAACAGATACTACATCCTATCAGACAGCGATGATGAGGATAATGAGGACGACGGAGTAGCGACTCAAGTAATCCGAAATAACGAGGAAGATCGGAGCGAATCCAATCATGAGGATGATGAGATCCTACCATCCGGCGACGAAGTCGACGATGACACAGGCGTCACCCCTCCGAACACACCAGCGAGGTCTACACATGACACACCATCCAGATCTCCACCAAGCAAACCAAGCAAGCGTGACATAACTAGAAAGGAGAGGATCCGACGTCACGAAGCACGAGGCAGGAAGGGAGAAGCTAATCCCAAGTCAACTGCAGGGAAGAGTATTCCCAGAGCTCTGCGCGAGCTCGCAGACTTCAACGAACGAGGTCGAAAGGAAGAAGGCTATGAGAGCGATTCATCATCCAATGAGGCGAGTGACGAACTCAGCGACGAGATGATCGACGACTCTAACAACGAAACTACAGATGATGAGGAAATCGAAGACGAAGATGAAGAGATCGAGATCACTCATCATAGCACAACTGGATTATACGGAATGAATGCAATCATTACCGAATCACCAGCGATCGACATCGGACTGTCGATGCAGGACGAGAACAAGGAACCAGAGAAGCACATCGAACCTACAACGTTCGACGGAGCCTTCAATCACCCAGATCCTATCCATCGAAAGGGATATCGAGCAGCCATCAAGAAGGAGTTCGACTCCATGGATACACGCAAGGTGTATAGCAAGATCAAACGAGACGCCATTCCACGCGGCCGCAGATGCTGCAAGTGCAAATGGGTCTTCAAGCTGAAGCGTGACGGCACACATCGAGCACGGCTCGTTGCATGTGGCTATTCACAAGTCGCAGGAGTAGACTTCCAAGAGCATTACTCACCCGTCATCCATGACGTGACCTATCGGGTCATGATGGTGATCATGCTAATCAAGAAGATGGACTGCGCACTCGTCGATGTCGTAACGGCATTCCTACATGGAGACCTCGACGAGGAGATCTACATGAACTGTCCCAACGGGATGGATCATCAACCAGACGAAGCCCTGACCCTACACAAGCCAATCTACGGGCTTGTGCAGAGCGCCAGGCAGTGGTTCAAGATGTTGGTATCGACCCTCAAGAATATCAACTTCGAACAGAGCGCAGCAGACCCGTGCCTGTTCTACAGGAAGACGAACGAAGGAAGCATGATCGTGGCCATCTACGTGGACGATTGCTTCTGTTGCGGAGATTCCAAGGCACTGGAAACCTTCCTGAAGGATATCCAAGGCAGCAAGTTCAAGGTGACAATCGAGCGTGGACTCGGAGACTACCTCAGCTGCAACATTGAACTGAACCATGACAAGACTAGAGCGACATTGCGTCAACCACATCTCATCCGACACCTCATCGAAGAGTTCGGAACCAAGGTTGAGAAGATGCAACGCTATGGGACACCGGGAACCCCGGGTCAAATCATCGTACGACCATCCGAAGATAACGGACTGCAGAAGGTCGGACCGGAAGAACATGCCGAATACCGCCGAGGCGTCGGTATGCTACTCTTCCTCATCAAGCACTCGCGACCAGATATCGCGAACCCTGTGAGGGAACTCTCCAAGGTATTGATCGGGCCCACCAAGGCCGCAATGAAGGAGATGTATCGGATCATCAAGTATGTGATAGATACAAAGGACTATGGATTGAAGATCCATCCAGCGCGTCCAGACGACGACGGCTGGGACATGGAGCTCTTCTGCGATAGCGAATATGCAGGAGACAAGAACACAAGAATCAGCGTAGGAGGATTCATCCTATACCTGTGCAAGGTACCAATCCTTTGGCGATCCAAGGCACAGAAGGCCGTCACACTCAGCTCATCCGAAGCAGAATACGTTGCCCTTTCCGAAGCGGCAAAGGAAATCTTCTTCGTCGTACAGCTACTCGAAAGTGTGGGCGTCCCAGTGAAGACACCGATCAAGGTCCGTGTGGACAACATCGGAGCGATCTTCATCGCCAAGAACCCATCAACATCCCAACGATCGCGGCACATCGACGTGCGCCATCACTACGTGAGGAACATGGTAATCAACAAAACCATCGAAATCATTTTTGTCAAATCCGAGCAGAACACAAGCGACGGATTCACCAAGAACATCAAGGCCGACTTACAACGTGAACACGAGAAGTCGTACCTTGACACATCGAGAACATTCGAATGACCGAATGCACACAGGAAGGGTGTCGAGATGTACATGTGAGTACATGTCAAGATGTACGTGTATATGTGCATCGTTCACCCGCTATTCTCTCATACGCACTTGGACGGTATAACTATACTCGTGTCGATAGTATACTGTGATTCGTCAGAATTACAGGGGAAATGGAACACATGAAAAGGGGCAAGATTTCTGGAGGAAATTTGCAAATAACGATTTCTGAGAGAATCAGAAGATCGTCCGTCCATGCATCAATGGTACCAAGAGAATCTCGAGGTACTTCCCAACTAAACCTCAGATGACGATATCATCTGACAGACTAATGCATCACCAATGGAACGTGACATCTGGAGAACAGAAGGACGCCTACTGACGTCGACAGGATGTCAACATGTCACCACGTCGACAGCCGTCTCCAAGTCAGAGCAGGAGGCGAAGATACGATGACCCATGAAGATCATGGATACTGAAGGTGAACTTCAAATGGTAAGTACTCATGGAGTAGAAGCCAGTACTGAATGAACGGAGTGTCGAACACGGAGTATCGTGTAGCACGAGCACACGATGGTGAGAGAGAGAGAGAGAGAGAATACAGAGAGGAGCGAGAGAGGATCTCGCGTACCGACTCATAGTCAGAGACCGAATCTACAAAACAGTTTGAAGCGCCGAGAGCATCGGGCAAGAGAACGAACGGACACCGAGAGTATCGGAGTGCCAACGTAATGAAATAGCAAACAGACGACTATCAACCAACACCATCTTCCACGATCGTAGGTTACCGTGAGCGGAACTTGCCAACAAAGGCTGCAACCAAGGAGATGCGACGTATCATCAAATACGTCATCGACACGAAGCACTATGGTTTGAAGATCCATCCTGTCATGACAGACAGCAGCGCATGGAACATGGAGATGTTCTGCGACAGCGAATACGCCGGAGACAAGGACACTCGCATCAGTGTCGGCGGATTCATTCTCTACCTCTGTCAAGTCCCTATCCTCTGGCGATCCAAGGCGCAGAAGGCAGTGACCCTCAGTTCATCAGAGGCAGAGTACATCGCGCTATCCGAAGCGGCGAAGGAGATCTTCTTTGTGATGCAACTCCTGGAGAGTGTGGGAGTGCCAGTGAAGACTCCAATCACCGTGAGAGTCGACAACGTTGGAGCGATCTTCATCGCGAAGAATCCCTCAACATCGCAACGCTCCCGCCATATTGACGTACGCCATCATTACGTCCGCAACATGGTGAATGACAAGCTGATCGAAATCATCTTCGTCAAGTCAGAGAACAATCGAAGCGACGGCTTCACGAAGAACATCAAGTCAGAGCTACAGCGCGAACACGAGAAGACTTACCTACACACTGGCGACAGCAGCGAATGACTGACGCCTACAGGAAGGGTGTCGGAATGTGTGTACTCGGATGTGTATGCATCAGTCACACTTGCTTGCCGCTGTCTAGACTATTCGGTGGCGGAATCACGACACAAAACTATGACGTCACAGCAATACCACCGCGATACCACGAGGATACTGCGATACTACGATGACAGGATACCGCGATACCAGCGGATACCGCAGTATCCATCACACGTGACGTCACATCGAGACCTTAACTACCAGGTCTACAGGAATGAAATATGTTGTGAATAGTTAGGATTCGGGCGTAGTCGGCGCGAATCGGTGGAGGATGTCTCTTGAATCTGCCAGCTTCGGGATAGCCGTGTGATGCAGTTCAAGAGAGGTGTACTGATTGAAGAGTTGTTACTGTAACGATGAGTAGATGAGTGCTTTGTAGCTAATCCTTGTCTGTGTTTATTATGAGTTAGCTTGTAGTGTTAGTAGGGTGAAGAAACGATGCCACACAACTTGGCGAGACCCTGCACTGATGTACTTGGTTCAGTGCTACAGGGTATACAGTCATTACAGCGCCTTGCTCTCCACATACGTAGATACACTGCAGTGTAGATCATGGCATGTGGCAGTGACGACCATGAAGCAGTGGCTGTGGTTGGAGCTGGCTCTCGGATTCCATTGTTTGAGTTGAAGCAGGTTGGATACACGCGTTAAGACCACGGCAGTGGTGCAGTAGTCATCAGCATGGAGGGAATCAAAGTATGTTGTAGTAAAAGGATCTGAGGAGCATATAGTTCCCAAGGTGGGATGTGAGTCAGGTTGGTCATGTTTGGGTCATGATGGATTCGTGAATGGAGGAGAGAAAGGAGGAGAAAAGATTTGGTGGTCGATCAAGTCGGAAGATTTCGCGCCAAAACCAAGAATTTCTCCCATCAGGTTGATACCGTGTTCGGTAATAGTCTGTCCCTCATTGAATCTCAACTCTCCCTCTCAGTGTTGGGTCGTGATTGGAGTTGTGGTATCGATGAAAACTTCATCCTTCGTTGTTGTTTGTTGTTGTTGGTCGTTACCAACCCATGATCTTGGATCGTAGGTATTCAAAGACTGCGATGGACAGTCCTTTGGTGAAGATGTCAGCCAATTGCTCCGGTGTTGCAATATGCTGGATGCAGATGAAACCTGCCTTGACCCAGTACCAAAAGAAATGCCACTTGGTCAGGAAATGCTTGGTGCGCGCGGTCGGCTGGTGATTGGTGGCGAGAGAAATACAAGCTTGGTTGTCCTCGAAGACAGTGCACTGGAGATTGGTGTGCAGCGGCATGTCGGTGCCGGCGTTGTTGATCACTTGGCGAATGAGTTGTTGGATGGGAATCAATGTTCGCATTGCCAGGGAGAGAGCGGCGTACTCGGACTCCATCGTGGATAACGCGATCTCAGTTTGGAGTTTCGACTTCCAGATGAGAGGGCATCCACCCAATGTGATGAGATATCCCGTGCGTGATTTCACCGACACTGGATCTTTGCTGTCCTCACGTTGGTAGAGGCCTGCGAAGTCAGCGTCTACGTAGCACTTGAGGTCGAGTTGCCCTGTAGGGCGAACGATGGTGCCCATGGTTTCAGTGTGCTTGAGATAGCGCATGATGCGCTTGACCGCTTTGGCGTGTGATCGGCGGGGATCGTGTCCGAAGCGAGCGACTTGGGAGACTGCGAAGGCGAGATCGGGACGAGTGTTCGTTGTGAGGTAGAGCAGCATGCCGACGACAGAGCGGTAGTTCCATTTCTCGTTCATGGCTGGTTCATTCTTGCACTGTCCGAGTGCGAGTTGAGTAGTAGGTACCGGGCATGGATTGCAGTTCGACATCTTCGTTGTCTCAAGGACCTTTTTGATCAATCCTGGTTGTCGAAGATGGACAGTATCCGCCTTCGGGTCACGGCAGAGCTCAATCCCCAGGAATTCAGTGAAGCTGCCTTCCTGGGTAAGCTCGAACCCGAGTTCACGCATTGATGCAATGAAGTCGTCAGCGTCCTTCTTGGTCTTGGAGGCGATTCCTGCATCGTCAACGTAGAGAACGATCATGATGTTGCGCTTGATGAACAAGCATTGCTCTTGGTCGCAGGCTGTGAAGCCGACTGTGATTAGAGCTCGGATGAGGTGCTCGTACCACAGGCGCGGGGCGATCGTCAATCCGTAGAGACTTTTGCGAAGTCGGAGACAGGTGTTGGGTCCCTTGCTTGACTTGAAGCCGCGAGGAAGGTGAAGATGCACAGGCTTGTGGATGGAGGCCTGCACGAAGGCATTCGTGAAGTCGATTGACGTGGTTGTCCAACCCATCACAATGGATGTGCTCAGGAAGATGCGAACCGATGACCAGGCCACGACTGGCGCGTAGGTGGATGCATCTTCATTCATGAGATCTCCACGGCAACACCAGCGACCCTTGTACTTCTTGATCGTACCATCCGGCAAGCGCTTGCGACGGAAGACCCAGGTCCCTGGGAAGATTCGATCGTTGACGACGTCGGCCTTTTGAATCTCTTCCCATGTTCCCTTTTCGGTAAGTGCCTTGATTTCCTTTTCGGCTGCTTGCATCCACTCATCCTTGTTGTCGTCGCGAATCGCTTCGTCAAAGGAAAGGGTGTCAGGGTCATTGCTGGATGCCTTGTACGTGGATGAGCGTTCGGCGATATCCAAATCGCCACCTGTTGCGAAGTAGCTCATCATGTGTCCATCAACATAAGTTGGGAAGTTTGTTGAGTCTCGTTGTGGCTCGATGATCGAGACAGCATAGGCATGTTGTTCGATGTTAGCCCACGCGTGCTCTGGAATACATGTTGCTGTGTCCAGGATGGACGATGGGTCAACTTCAAGTGTCGATCCGATTTTGTCGGAGACGCGCGTTGCTGGAGCCATCTTGAGAGGTGCCGTGTTGGTTTCGATCATCCCTTGGACAAACTTCTCGACTTCGAATGCACTTGGCTGTGGCCATGGCCCTGGACGAATCGTCGTGACTTGGCGACGGAGTAGTTCGAATGCGAGACGATAGCGATGATTCTCAGAGATGGCGTTCCACACGGAGCGAGTCCTTTTGAAGAATGTGTTTCCACTGATTCTGGATTCGGGAGGAAGAAAACCCTTCATCATCAAGTATTCCGGATCCTGATACGACCATGGCTCTGGTTTGGCCGATGACATGTAGTCAAAGGCATCGAAGCTGGGGTTCATGATGCCGGTTCGTATGAAAGCACTCAGTCTGTTGACGAATTGGCCGACGGCGTAGTCAGTCGCTTGTCTCCTGAGGTCGTCACAACGAATCTCGCAGTGAAGGTCGACTTCGAAGTGTCTCTCCATGTCCGAGTAGAAGTCCTCGTAGACGTCTTGGAATGGCGTTGGTCCCTCTTCGACCATATCGTCTGGATCCGGCTGCCACCAATCGGCCATGTTGATGCTTGCTTCTTCTGCTTTAGCCGGCTTTGGGGCGAACGTTGGAAGGACGATGTTGGTTGGTTGTGGATTCAACGTATTGAATCGACCTCGAAGTCTGCGCAATAAGTAGTGAGCGTCCACCTTGAATTGGTGTAGGTCGATGGAGAGAGAGTCGCTGCCTTCGCGTTGGAGAGGTTCGATTGTATGTAGGCAATCGACGACAGCTTGTGAGAATGTTATGATCGACGACGAGTCGGGGTGCAATTCCCTGGGTGTTGTGGCCTGTTCAATCTCTTCCAAGGTAGCTACTGCGGGGCAGAAGTAGTAATCGTCGGTGTCTTCGTCGTCTAACCATGCGGCTTTGCCTCCCATGCGCGCATACGTGAATCGCTTTGGTTGTTTGCGATTTCTCGTGCTTCGAGGTCTTACTGGCGTTGGTTCAAGCTTAGGCATGATTGGTGTCATGGAACCGGTTTCAGTTGGTGTCGGATCTGAAGGTGGTAATGGAGTTGCCGGTCCCGAGATTGGTGACTCTCGGAGAGGTGAGTCAAATTGCGGTTGAAGTGTTCGCTGGTCCGGTGACTCTATAGTAGGGTCAGGTACCGGGGACTCATAGGGAGCTCCCTCTGTCGAAGACATTTGCTTGTTGGCTCCCTCTGAAGCTGGCATCGGAGGGGCGAGAGTTTCACTCATGAGATCCGGGATCTGTTGTGTCGTTGGTTGCGACTCTTTCGCCAATACCTGTGGCGCTCTTTCACGGATGGTTCGTTGGTTTCGCGCCTCAGTTATCGGTGGTGGAGTATTATCGTCGTTGCGTTGTAACCGGTTGTGGTCTCGCGTGTCTGATGCGAAGGTGTCGTCCTGCTCCATTGATTCCACATCGTCGTCATCAAATGGATATTGAAAGGTGGTGTCACCAAACATGCGAGTCCATTCTTCCGATTGATAGCTTGGAAGTTGCTTCAAGTCGGTAGCAATTGTTGCGAACCAGTCGTCGAACACAACATGGAACTGAGGTGTGATCGAACCTGTCCGTGGTGATAGGACCAGGGGTACGGTTGAAGCATGCTTCGTGGAGAGACCCATGTTCACGTATCTCTCTCCTCTTGGTTCCCATCGGGGTATCTTGCGCCCGTCGGCCAGTGCTTTGTTAAGGACATAGACTGGGCTGCCCCATACGTGCAGGTTATGAAGTTGCTTGAGGGGGAGACGAATGCGTGACAGAACATCGTAAGGTGTGAGGCCTGTGGCGGGGTTAGGCACGCGATTGTAGATATACGCGGCATGCACTACGGCCATTGGCCACAGTTGAGCGTCGAACATTGTTGGCCAATGAATGCTTTGATGCATCATCATGGTTCGGGCCATTGATACAATTGTTCGAATGCTTCGTTCGGCGATTCCATTGTGATGATGAGCGCCGACGCCTGCGAATCGATGGACTTGATGGAATATCTCAAGGTGCTTGGAGTATTCGGGTGAGGTGAAGGTAGTTGCGTTATCTGATAGGTAGGATCGCACGGGGACTCCCACATCTCGACACATTAGTTCGAACCGTTCCTTGGCCTCAAGGGTAGCGTGTGTGGTTAGCGCTGCTACTGGTTCCACATGAATGTATCCGGAGGCGTGATCGACGAAGATGGCTCCGCCTTTGTACATTTCGTTTGGATCACCTTTGCCTCGTCCTGAGAAGAGGCGTCCTGGTGTTCGACCGACGAAGTGGTCCACTGATACTTGTTGTCCTGGGAACAAGTGGTCGGTGCGCAAAACTCCTTGTTTGTCACGAACGACATGTTGGGTTATTCCTGGTGAAGGGCGACGGTGCAGCTTTCCGAATTGACATGCGGCGCAGAGGGGAAGGCTCGTGACCTTTGCCGCAGCTGTGTGCATCTTTCTAGACGATTCTGACCCAGTGAGTGCACCCGAACGCAGCAGGAACTTCACTCGACTGAAGGATAAGTGTCCGAGACGATAGTGCCACCGAAGAAGTTCCTTTTGCGGTTGGGTGAGGTTCACGTTGTGGTCCGACACGGTAGAGACGATGGACGTTAGTGCAGCTGGTACATCATGGATGTTGTCGGCGCTGTAGCCGACGGATGTTGGCAACCTTGTGGATTTCTTGTAGTTCGCTACGATTGCATTGCGATCGTCGCTTCCCAGGATTCCGCTGAGTTTGCAGGAGGACTTGTCGAATACGATCGTTTCTCCCTGATACTCATCGAGAAGACTGGAAGTGCTGATTAGCTTGACCTTCGATTCGGGTACATGGAAAGCAGGCAGTCGCAATTTGCGAGGGCTTCCAGTCACATCAAGAACATACCACTCGACAGTTCCCAACGCATTCACTTGGATTTTCTTGAGGAACCCGTTAAGAAAGGTCGGTCTTGGTGGAGGACTTGGAGTAGAACAGAAATCGTTGAGGTCATTTGTCACAGAGATTGACGCTCCGCTGTCCCATACAAGTTCGAATGGAGCATCGGGCGAGAGATAACTCTCAGCTTTAGCTGGAGATGCGAAAGCATTGCGATTGGTGAAATAGGATGCTAGACCTTGCAGAGTGAGTAGTGCGGGCATGTCATTGTCACATTGTTGTTTTTGATTTCGATCATACATCAAGTCGATTCCGCGAGTTGGGTACAAGCTCCAGAGGTTTCGTGAGATGGATGAGGTGCGACCTTCCTGGCGGGGCAATTTTGCAGTCGTGAATGGTTGGTTTTTACCATAAGTGGAAGTTTTCGACTGGTTCCAGTAACGACGTTTTGATCTGTGATTGCGAGTTTTGGTCCGGGCCTGGGGGCGCCACACACGTTTTGTTCGTGGGGATTTTCCTTTCGACACGTTTACGGGTTTGGGTCCATCTTGGTCGAGACTTTCCATCACAAGGTCGTAGAGACTGCGTTTCACAGCCCCATTGAAGTGTATGGGACGTTTGTGCACTTGCTTGAACCGTTCCTTGACTCGTGCCTTGTTATAGGCTAAATCAGTAGAGTTGATTAAGTTGGGTCTTCGTGGAACGTTCGTGTGGAGGAGGAGTAGAGTTACGGCGATTAGCATCCAGGCATTAGCTGCCGCGATGTACCACCCATACTCTACTCCGATGGTGATTACTTGGAGTGAAGCGAAGAGGAGAACCATTCCAACGATGCTACCGAAGTAGTTGAAGGAGGTGAAGAGGTTCCAGATGAGGGACCACCAGGTGTCTTCGTCTTGGCTGGAGGCGGCTGTGAAGCATGTCCAAGCAGCCATGTCGATGGAGAGGTTGTCCTGTTTGGGAACGTTCTTGCCCTTTGCCTTCGCCTTGAACTTGAAGTTGTCCTGGTGGCTCTCGGTGTTGTGCGAGAGACGCCAGCGGCGGCACTTGGCGCACCACATGAACGTCTTGTCGTTGACAAGCTTGCGTTGTGGCTCACCGGGCTTGGGAGCTTTGGACGACCAGCCCTGACCGGCGTTGCGTTTGGCGTCGCGTTCCTTGGGCTTCTTGAAGTTGTTTCTCTTTCCATCGTTCTTGGAGAAACCCTTGTGTTGCTCGAGAACGTTGGCGCTTGGATTCTGGACGACGTTGTTGGCGTACGAGTACTTGGGCACGTTGCTATCTCTGGTACGCCTGATGGCATGCCAGCGATTTCCGCGCACTTCGTTTTCGTACGACGCCTCGGCCTTGTTACAGATAGCCATCCATGTGAGGTCTTTTGCAGCAAGCTGGGGGCGAGCGTGCTCGTACGTGAAGACAGGGAGACGCATGAGGATTTCCTCAAGGTCATCCTTCATCACATAGAGAGGACGTCGGTACTGTTCACCAGACCGGATCTGTCCTCCCGCTTGGAGGAAGGCATCGAGGATCGTTCGGAGGAGACGGAGGTCGAAGCGACCAGCATCGTCGAGGCGCTTGCAGAGAGCACGAAGGTGGACCGCCATGAGACCAACGTTCTCGTTTGGAAAACGTCTGCAGTTGACTTCACGGATCTTGGCTGCGAGGGCGTCTTGTTCATCCAAGGAGTTGGCGGAGTTGCTGTTCATGAACTCAACGAAGAGAGTGATGAAGTTATCGTGGAACTTCGGCTCAATTCGGTTCATGAGCTGGTCTTCGAGGACTGGATCAAGACTGTCACGGAAGAACACTGCGGCCGTCCAGTTGTTCTGGACGTCGTAGTGATCCCACTTCAGATGGTACTCGTTGAAGTGCTTGGTGGCATCTTCAAGAGTGAAAGCGGCTGGAGAGTCAAGCACACAAGTCATCTCTGACTCTGCGTTGCTGTCAGCGATGTACGCCATGGTGAGGAGTCCAGTTTTGGCCATGTGGTTACGCACCAGGCGGATGAACTGCTGGATGTTGCCTCCCTTCTTGAACTTGTCTGAGAGTCCTTGCTCTCGCTTGGACTGGTTGGTGGAGTCAGCACCGTTGTGGAGAATTCTCTGTTGTTGAGAGTTGGTCCACCTGGTCTGTGACTCGTCTTGGAGGCCGGTCCACGACGCATTTGGTGCGCCTGCGGTCCAGGGTACCCAGTTGCGTCCTTGCTTGAGGATACCTCCCATGATGGGAACGGTTGGTTTCCCAGAGAGGTCGTCGTCGTCGTCTTCGCTGTCCTCGTCTGACTTTCTGCTCTTCTTGGGCATGGGTGTTTCCATGTCGAAGAGGCTGTCATCGAGGAAGGACTGGTCCGTCCGAGCTCGTGTGGCGCCGACTGATCGGCTACGCCCGAGACCGGAACGGCTTGGTGTCGTGGTGGCTGTTGCTGCTGCTTGGGCAGTGGCTACAGCCGCGTTCGCTGCTTCTGCAGCGGCTTCGGCCGCCAACGTCGCCTGTGTGAGGCGGGCGTTCTCGACCGTGATCGCTTCGAGCTGCGCTTGCAGCTCTTCCAGCGTGGCAGGGGTTGTCTCTTCCGCCATGATGGATAGCGGGGACTTCTCGAGTAGTCTTCAGACGTCGAGGGGATCGATCTGTTTGCCTTTTCTTGCTCTTGCTCGACTTCACTTCGTTGAGAAGGTGTGCACTGAAGTTCGATGCAGGCTTTGAGAGGCTCG
Source organism: Craspedostauros australis (assembly GCA_026770025.1). Lineage (NCBI taxonomy): Eukaryota > Bacillariophyta > Bacillariophyceae > Mastogloiales > Achnanthaceae > Craspedostauros > Craspedostauros australis. The sequence continues at coordinate 29,726 of JAMXDE010000063.1, read as the reverse complement.
TACTCGGTCAGCGAGTGCGGGTATAGCTTGCTTTAGCAGAGGCTACTGAAGCTCGACCTTGGGTCGCTTACCTTCAGCTGGGACTTTTGTCCTCTTGAGTGGCTCGATTTTCGAGCGTTGGGAGTCTGATTTCAAATCAGATGCATACGATGAGGACTTCGTCCTTTGTTGGAGGCTCGGTCTGCGAGCTGTGCCTTTTGGCTTGGTCTCAGAGAGACTCTTGCGATCGGTTGGCAGAGGAAGATTCTTGGTGGAGTTGATTTGACTTGAGAGTATTTGGCAACCACTCGCAGCTACCAGTTAGGATTCGGGCGTAGTCGGCGCGAATCGGTGGAGGATGTCTCTTGAATCTGCCAGCTTCGGGATAGCCGTGTGATGCAGTTCAAGAGAGGTGTACTGATTGAAGAGTTGTTACTGTAACGATGAGTAGATGAGTGCTTTGTAGCTAATCCTTGTCTGTGTTTATTATGAGTTAGCTTGTAGTGTTAGTAGGGTGAAGAAACGATGCCACACAACTTGGCGAGACCCTGCACTGATGTACTTGGTTCAGTGCTACAGGGTATACAGTCATTACAGCGCCTTGCTCTCCACATACGTAGATACACTGCAGTGTAGATCATGGCATGTGGCAGTGACGACCATGAAGCAGTGGCTGTGGTTGGAGCTGGCTCTCGGATTCCATTGTTTGAGTTGAAGCAGGTTGGATACACGCGTTAAGACCACGGCAGTGGTGCAGTAGTCATCAGCATGGAGGGAATCAAAGTATGTTGTAGTAAAAGGATCTGAGGAGCATATAGTTCCCAAGGTGGGATGTGAGTCAGGTTGGTCATGTTTGGGTCATGATGGATTCGTGAATGGAGGAGAGAAAGGAGGAGAAAAGATTTGGTGGTCGATCAAGTCGGAAGATTTCGCGCCAAAACCAAGAATTTCTCCCATCAGGTTGATACCGTGTTCGGTAATAGTCTGTCCCTCATTGAATCTCAACTTGAATATTCCATCAGATTCGATCAATCATCAGGTTCAACAAAACCTGAGAACGGAACAACGACGAGACAACGAGAGAGAAACGACAACGTTGAGGATCAAGTCAACATCAACGAGCAACATGAGAGAAATGTGCATGGAGGTGCAAGAGGATTGCACCAAGCAATGAGAGCAAGGAAGTGATGGATCAAGAGAGCATCTTGATCATCTCATACCCCACGCTCGCCCACCAACAATCAATAGCAACAACAGTAACAGTAACAGAAACACTTTCGACAAAGAGTGTGACTACTACCGATTCTCCGTGCGCGGAGCCTTCCAACATATGTATGTTATGGCAAATGGAATTGAAAGAGATGGAGATGTTGTACTCACAGTTCCAACAATGCAACAACAGGAATAGGTAATCAGATACTACTACTAGAGACTGGGTTACCCCGGATTTCCAACATCCATTTGCCAAAGCATACATAATCCACAGTAGCACACAGTCTTGCCCTTGCTCATGCAGTGCTGTCCTCCTGTTTCATCATGCCATGCAGCATGTACTCCATGTACATCTCATCTTGCAATATTGGTTCATCTCATCATGCATCTCAGATATTCCATCTCCTGCCCTCTACCAATAGTTTTGTTAGCATAGACATCGCCGAGTCGTAGGCATCACACAGATCGGTTCATTCGATCAGATCACGATATCCCACTCGTCACAGGAGCACCTTGGTTGGGAGCTCATTCAGCTCCTCGACCATCAAACATCTCCGATCATCTCCGATCTTCTCCGATGCTTCTCCTGTCGTTTCTGCTGGTTTCTTCGCCGATCACTTCACCGGCTTCCTGGAGGTTCCTCATCTCAGGTTCGTGCACAGGCCATCTCACACTTCGTGACATTGGCCTTCCTCCAGTACTCTTTTCTCATTGGTTGCGACACGGGGGCCATAGTCGCTTGTATCGTGACGTTGGTCACAATTCCAACATCCCTGCCCCCTGCGACATGCACGTGTGATTCGCATTCCTGCATTGAGGTCACGAACGCCAAAGTACGGATCGCATTCGGCACGTGTCGTTCTCCATCGCAAAACACGTGCAGCTCACATTTTTGTCACAAAGATCCAAGGGTGGGAGTTGCGGTAATGTATCATATCATGATATTCGGCTCCTTACTCCTGGGAGGTGCGGCAATTCGGTGTTTCAGAACACCCGATTCCTGACATGTACTGTGCATGGAGTATGTGTCAAGTACATAATATCGTGTGGTGTGAACACCCAATATCAACAAGAGAATACGAGCAACAGCGAGAGAGCATCTCGCGTACCGACTCATAGTCGGAGAGACGTGCCGAGAGCATCGGGCAGAGCAACAGAGTACACCAAGAGGATTGGAGTAACAATGTAGTGAAATAGCAGAGAGAATCATCACAAACAACACCGTCTTCCACGATCGCAAGAGTATCCATGAGCGGAACTTGCCAACATGCCTGGGATGGTGATACGAATGGTAATTCCAACGGCGATGGTGACGATGACATGGATATCCAGACAGGGCCATTCTTACTGGATGATGCCTTGCCAGTGCCAGTAATCACTTTTCTGTACAGCAACACTCAGGCTGTGCCAATGCACCAGCTTAGCTTGGTACCTTCCTGCATCGTGGAGTTGTAGAATGCTCTTGGACCAATATGTTTTTTGTTATACATTTTTAATAATACTCTTAGGATGCATCATTCCAGATCCGAACTCGCATCTGCTCATACTTGTGGCCATCAGCAAGAATGCTCTTCTCTCTGGAGGAGTATGGAGACCACGCTTCAATGATATGGTATTCTGCATGGTATGATACGAGCTTCAGTACCGCTCTGCTCTAGTCGTATGGCATCGGAGAGAGTATCTGCGTATCACCAGATGAATGCCAACATGTGGCTTTTGCGTCATATAGTAGGTATCCAGTTACCGGCGTGAATCGCAGCCGTTCTTGCCATGTACTTATACTGCTAGCCTTCCAGGCAACTCCGGTTGCGGAAGTAACCAAGTGATAGAATACATTTTGGTGTGTTGCTGTCTATTGATGTCATCGTCCTATTCTTGGAAGTTGCTGATTGATGATGAAGGGAAGAGCCCTGGTGGCAGATATCATAGCTGATCTGAACCGGGCAGCATCGTCTGTCGATTTGGGAAAAGTTGGAAGTTGCAGAAACTGGAAGTAACAAAGACTTGGAGATGCTCATGGCATGGACGCGCATGCAGAGATGGATTGTCACATTCTAGTACGATTGGGACGGTAGGGTTGGCGAATCCCACATGGCGAATTGTGAAAAGCAACACAAGGTTTCGGATGTATACATCTCGGACACACTGTTGCAGACATTCTCAGAGCGATCCATTTGCTGGCGCTGCAACTATTACACGTTGGGGTATGTTGGTCCATGCTAATGGTGAGACTGCTTCTCGTCCTATGTTGTTGTGGAGTATTCATTTGCTAATTTAGCTTTACTTTGCGTACAATTCGTTGTCGCGTTGCTGTTACATAAAATCTGGTCCCCAAAAGTGTCTCCGTCGTGGGAGATTGGGGAAGAGGGGCGATCGATCTGTCGTGTGGCTGTTTGGCTGTCGTGGTAGACGACCTGCCTGATGCACTGCAGATGATGATGTCGATGATGGCGTTCAGCGCAAAGCGCTTACTTCTGCACACCCATCTCTTCGTCGCTCTCGCCAACGCTGTCGTTCTCAGCCTGGTTCAGCTTGTCCATGGCAGCAGTCTCCATGCGAAGGGCAGACTCGAAGACGGAGGCATCCTCCTCGTTGCTGCAGGCGTTGATCTCCTCACGGAGTCCCTTGATGTTAGACAGGATGCGCTCGCGACGGACGGAGTAAGACTCGCTCTGTGTGGCCAACGCCTTCTGGAGCTCGAGGTACTCGCGTGGGACGGCAGTGGAACCGGCCTCGCCGACAAGCACGTTGGTTCCCAAGTGCATGTTGCGGTTGCTCTGGTGGTCTGGCTTCATGCCGGCTGCGCGCTCCTCTGGGGTACCGATGTACACCTCATCGAGCTGGAAGCCAGAGACGGCCTTGTGGATGGAGGCAAGGACCCAGGCCCCGGAGCAGATACCGGTGGCTTCCAACAACAGACAGAACTGGAGGAAGATGTAGACGATTGGGTTGGAGAGGAAGGCGATTGGGAAGACGGATGCAACCAGCTGCCATGTGATGGAGGCGATGATGGTGGTGATGAGGGCTCCGAGAAGTCCGGTGTTGAAGAATTCCTGGGTGCTGTCGGAGACTCCGAAGATGTTCTCGCCGGTTCCGACCTCGACATCGAGGGTGGTGACACGGGCGATGATGAAGAAGCACATGGTCACGCAGATCTGACGTCCGATCATGAATCCTGGAAGGTTGCGTCCGTCACCGCGGAAGAGGAGCTCGCAGGTCTTGCGGGCCATTGGGTGGTCTCCACGGTCCTCCTTTGGAAGCTTGGCGACGGCGAAGAAGGCGATCTGCATACCCTCGAGCATACCGACGATGGACATGAAGAGGAAGAAGAGGATGACGGCGACTCCGTTTGGCACTCCGGCCCACATGGTGGTCTTTCCATCGAAGAGGGCGACGAGGGTGACGGCCATGGCGTAGCACAGGATGGCGAGGGAGATGAGGATGCGGCCCCAGTAGAAGAGGTTCTGGGCACCGTCGCGTGGTGGTTCCTTGGACTCGATTTCCTTGCCGGAGGCCCAGACGAAGAACATCTGGACGAGGTAGCACGAATGCAGGAGTCCGGAGAACTCGATGGCGAGGGCGACGTAGAGGGTGAAGACGGCGAAGAAGTTGTTGATGTAGTCAAGCATGCAGAGGGAGGCGTTGACTTGCGAGTTGAGCTGTCCGGCTTGAGCGGTCATGAGGATCATGGCGGCTCCGGATCCGAGGAAGATCTGGATGATGATGTCTGGGAGGCCGAAGACTTCGGCATCGGCGAGCGGGGCACCGCACTGGTTGATGGTGAAGACCATGAGGAGGACCATGAACTGACGTCCCATGAGGTAGCGATCGAGGTTGTCACCCTTGTGGGCGAGGGAGGTGCACTGGTGGGCGGTGGGGTGGGATTCGACGTAGAGGTCGCGGTCGACTGGTGGGAGACCGACGAGGGAACCCTGTCCTCCCTCAACCATGTTGAGCCACACGAGGGCCGTGATCATGACGAGCAAGGCGACCACTGGGTGGACCTCGGACGACACCTTGGTCTGCTCATTGAAGATGAGTCCGCAGACGATGGTGATCGAGAAGATGAGGAGTCCGGTGGAGTACACCGACTTGACGAGCTGAACGGGATCCATCTTGTTTGTTTGTTGTTGTTGTTGTTGTGTTGATACTCTGGTTGTTGCTGTGATTGAGCGTTGCAGAGATTGCAAGATCTGAGATTGTGAGATGAAGGAGGAGTGAAGAGTGGAAGTCGATTTGAGTTGACGATCTTTGTTGGTGTTTGTGTGTTGTTTGTGTGTTGTTTGTGTGGCGTTTGACTTGTGATAGTGCGTGTTATTGACACCGTCGATACCGTTGACACCGTTGACACTGTTGATACCGTTGTCGGAGTTGTGGATGTTCTCGTTGCGGTGGAGTGGAGATGGTGTGGATACCCCACTCCACACTTCTCCAATGTTCCTATTTCTCGGACTACAGCAGAGAAGATACTCACCTTTACCTTCAGCGCAACTCACCTTCACCCATGTTCGGTAGAAAACAAACATGAAAGATGAAAGATGAAACATCAGCGATGGTTTGGCTCCGCATCTTTGATTTTGGTGGGTTGCGGACTGTCATTGTTGCTGCCATTGTTCTGTGTTTTGATGATCGTCTTCACCTTTGTGGCGGAATTTGTGAGCACGTTTGACTTTGGCGACAGCGTGCCATGCTTTCCAAGATTGACCGGTGTGTCGTGCGACATCGTGTCTGGCCTAAATGGCCGTTGGAGACAAGATCCCACTACTGGGTCGATGTGGTCGAATGGACGCGCACGCTCGTTTGTGGGATCGGTCCTGCTCGGTGTCACGTTTTGAGAGAGCGGAGTGATGCCAATCACAACGGATCATCCGCATTGGTTGTTGTGAGAAAGATGTGTTGTCAGCCAAACGCTGATTGTCATGTGTGCGTGCATGCGCGCACGCGCACTAGGGCATGCATGCGTAACAGTAGTGAGTCGCTGTTGGGCGATGAGTTGCTTGTCCGTTTGTCAGTCTGTCCTTTCTGTGTTTGTGCCTTGTGTTGTGTCAGATGTGGCCGTGTAACTTGGTAGCCAGTTGATGAAATGTGACTGTTGATGAGATGTGACCGTGGATGGAATTGGACCGCTGATGTAACACGAACAACAACAACAACAATCAAACTCAGCAATCGATGGGCAGAATGTGATGGACCAACTCACAGCCGAATAGAGTAATGCAAGCATCAATCGGGCGCTCCTGATGAGATGGCCTTGACAGAAATGTTGTTTTCCTCGCGATGGTGACTCCCGGTATTGCGGATCACCTCTTCCAGCCATTCATCTTGACGCAACAGGTGTTTTTGCCTGGTGATGTTTGCATCTGTCTCGACAAGTGCTTCCGCCGATCGTCTGCGTTGGGGACAGCACAACCTTGTCGCAGGCGCTGCGATACGACGCTGGAGTCGCAAGAGTCACTGTATTGCTTTGCTCGTTCGGATGTTCCGGAGGCGTTCCGACCCCAATTCCGTGATGCGATGCGATGCTGCTACCAAGTGCATGGAGTTGCCAATCCCGAGAACGCGTAGCTTGTGGCCAATAGTGGAAAGAGAGCGAGCCATACATGCGTGGAACAAGCAGGAAAAGGCGATGACCCGATGCTCTCATCGTCATTCGCACAAGGGAAGTGACAGATATCCGCTCACAGCTGCAAAAGCGACGACGTCGAACGCGAGATCGTTTGAGCAACGTGTGCAAGACGTACACCGAAACACTGAAATGTTGCGACTCTGGCATCGTTTCGCACCCCCGTGCGATGCGTGATGGGTGATGCGGTCAGCATCTTGCGACGCCACAGTGATGGGCGATCACAGCGTATGAAGCCGAAAGAGGATCGTCGTTTCGAAGTCGCAGCGGGAGCATGAGCACAAGCCTTGCGACGCAGCGATGGCGATGGCTGTGCCTTTTGGTTGCAGCGTGCGGTTTTGTGATGGCAACAAGTTGTGAATAGTACCGTTATAAAACGTTACATGTAAGTCTTTGAATAACATCAAGCGCGGTTTTTGTCTCCCATTCTTCTTCCGCCTACCTCTCTCGTCTCCTCTTTCTTGACGGTATGTAGGGCACCGTCCTAATTCTACAATTCTATATTGTCGAGTATGATGCTATACCGTGTTATAAATCAGTGCGTTTCATTCATGCTCTAGAGGTGTGATACGTCAGTCAGCACGGAAACCTCGTCGTCCTCGGCGTCACCAGTGTCGCCATCGTTCCTACGTTCAAATTCTGTGGCAGGCCTTGGTGATCTGTGCGTATTATCGCCGTGTGTCAATGCATCAGTCGGCGTCGTGTGAACCGATCCGCTGTGTGCTGATGCCATTGTCTTTTGGTTTGCGTAGATCAAGTTGTAGTGGCTGCGGTAATCAAACGTTGGGAGCACCTTGCCTGTGATGGCATTCCGGATGATGTCGGTGCCCGAGTTGATGACCACCATCTTGTTGCCCTGGTCGCCATTCTGCCTCACATATAGCTTCTCGTTGATGAACTCTCCTCTTTCTTGTTTCAGATGTTCCAGTTTGAGGACAGCACCCCACTGCCTGTAGTACTCGTAGGAGCGAGTGAACATTTCAACGATATCACTTTTCTTGCATAGCTTTGCGTTGGCCAGCATGTACTCACCTGCCAACTCACACGCCAACGCCGCGTCATGAACGTGTCCGCAGTCAATGGAAGACACGATGGCATCCTCATACGCTTGCTTCACCTTGTTCAGTTGCTGTGCTGTCGATGATGTCTTCGTGACTGAGAGCAGCTCCGCTCGAAGCAGCAACGAACGGTTGATGCTTGAAAGTCCCTTCTTGCGGCACATCGTTCTGATCATCTTCCTCATCTCCTTCAGCCACTTCATGTACTTCTTCTTCCTTGTTTGACGGTACAGGGCAGCCGCTGTCAGTCCAGTGCACACGACGCGCTGAACCGCCCTTGCGTAAGAGCTATCGCCAGCCACAGCCTTCTTGTGTCTCGTGATGATTGCTTCAGCAATGTCATACTTGTGGAAGATGATGCAGAGCTGTAGAAGTACGGTGAAAGCCATCCGAAATTCGAGAACATCGAGTGAGCTGATGTCGCCAGACTCGCCGAAATCTCTGAACTCTTCCCAATCCACGGCCTCATGACCCAACAGGACGGATGAAAATCGTATACCTTGCTTGACAAAGCCGGTGGCTGATGAGATCTTGTACAGTCGCATCTGATCGACGAGCTCGGTGTAGGAACGATAGATGTCTTGGAGCGGATAGCCTTCGGCCTGCGCAAGGAAGTTGCATGTCTGCCAGCATGTCAGCGCATCGCTGAAGGTGCCGCGCTCCATGCTGGAGATGTAGCATGGGATGTATCCATTTACGAGAGGTCCTATTGGCTCGCTCCATGGATGGATATAGAGTGCGCAGAGGATATGTGCAAGCCCTCTGATGGATGGACTCTTCGTCCTGTTCATGATCTTCACCGACAGCCTCCCGAACCGCAAGGCGCTTTGTTCGTCTCCCAGCTTTCCCATGAAGAGACCGTAGCTTGCGAATGCCAAGCCTACATCCTCAGTGATACCGTGCTTTTTCGACCAAAGAATGATGCTGAAGGTGGAAAGAAGCAAATGGACGGCGTTTTGGCAGAAGAAGCTTCGGATGGCTACCTCGCGGAGAAAGACGAGGGGGAGGATGTCGGTGGGGTTGGTCGCGAGGGGTTGGCACATGATCTCTTCATCCGATACTCGCTTCGTGTACCTGCGCACCATCAGCATCTTCCTCAGGGTGTGCAGCCCGTATGACCCTTTGGGGTAGCTGCGCAGCGACTGAGTCACCTTGCGTCCCAATCGGAGGCTTTCGTGCTGCTTGTCTTGAGCTCCCAGGGCTTGGATCATGGAGGCGTAGGTCGGCAGCTTTTCATTGAGCGTCTTAGCGTGGTCCAACACAGCTTGGCTCAATTCGTATCCCAGTTCGTACCGACCCAGCGTCAACTCAATCCTCGCTCTGGATGTAAACAGCCGAAGGTTGAGCTTGTACTGACGATTCCAAGGTTCGCGGATCTTCCTCATGGCAGTAGATGCCGATCTGTAGTACACCGAGGCCTGCGCCAGGGCCGCCATGGACAGAGCCAAGTCCCCGGCTTGCAGATTGAGCTTGGCGATGAAGAGATGATCCTTCGTTGGCACGCTGTTCAGGTGATCCGCAGCAACGTACAGCAGCGTCTGATCGATGACTTGGCCGTCCGCGCTTAGCAATGGGTAACCCTTGCTGTTCTCATCGTTGTAATCGTCGTCACTGAGTTCATCAGCGGTGGTTACATCATCAGTATCATCGTCCTTATTGATAATGGAGCGCGTCGATGGACGGCAGTAGTCGAAGAGACACTTGCCGATTCTTGATTTGAGTTTGCAGCGATCCTCCCCGAACGGGACCGACTCGTATGCTGCCTGCTGGATGCGATCGTGGGCGAAGCAGTACGTGGTGCCTCCGGTAAAATTGGTCAGGAATCCTTGCAGCACGGCCTCCTCTAGAAGATTCTCGAGCTTCTCCGCGGAGATGATCGGCTCAGCTGTCGCGCACGTGTTGTCCCCGAGAGACATGAATGAAGCTGGTTGCGCATTGAGGACCATTCGGAGGGTGGATAGGTCGAATGTGGCGCGGATGTAAGCGGCACACGCGAGGGCTGCCTTGAGCTGCGGGGAGAGCCGACTGAGCTTGTGAGACATGAGCTCGACGATGTTCCTTGCGAAAGGCAAGGTGTAGCTGTCGCTGCCGACACTCCGGGCACTGCTGGCGCTGCTTTTAGAGACGTTGCTTTGGGGCCAGTGCCATTCCCACTGGAAGGTGATGTGGCTGTACGCAAGAATGTTGGTTTCTTGCAGCTGCTCCACGAGCTGGAGGGTGAAGAAGATGTTTCCCTCCGCACGTCCGTAGATCCTGGACGTGAACGGTTCCAGATCCTCGACGGTGCGGTTGAGAATGATCGAGAGGCACTCCGCAATCTCCTGCTTCGTGTGATGCGCCAGTACCAGGTCCGTCCATGGCGAGGATACTTGATGCTTGGAAGCAGACGTCTCGGTCGCGGATTCATGTCGAAGGTTGGAACCCGCTGGCGTGCACAAAGTCTCAATCATCTTCCTGAGCGGGCTGTCGTCGTTCAGATCCAAGAGCTCACCTGGGCTGTGAGGATTGGTGTCCTGGCGAACGGCACCGATCATGAGGAAGTACTTCAAATTCTTGTCGCAGAGGAAGGTCGAGATGAGATCGATGCTGACTTGCGAAGACCATTGCAGGTCATCGAGGAAGAGGATGACCGGTCGCTGCTTCGTCGAGATGGCGTGCAGCAACGTTGTCAAGGTGTACCGCAGTTGATTCCACGCGACGTCAGCCTTGGCCCCGAGCTGTTCCACTAGACGTTTCATCTGAGCGGAATCGGGAGCATCACCGGCGGACATCGATGCCACAGATTGGTGTTGTTTGATGTCATCAATCGAGGCACCTTTTGCTGAAGGTTGCGGCGGGTGCTGCTGAGAAGCTGATTCTTTGGTGGCTGGATTCAGCTGGGATTGTGGCACGTTGCTGGTCTTGGCGTTGCCGGAGGAAAGCAAGGTGTGAATAGCCGGGACCAGCTTGCTGATGATGTTTGCTTGGGAGCCTAGGTGCTTGCGAATGCGGCGTCGGATCCGCTGTCGCTCTGCACTGGAGCTGTTCCCAACCTGCCGGCAGAAGTCGTTCAGGGCCTGGATGATGGCGGAGAAAGGGTCGCTGTCCTGTATGTGCTCATCGGTCTTGCCTTGGATGAAGTAAGGAAGCAATGGGATGTCTCCATTGTCTGCATTGTCTCCATTGTCTGCATCCTGTTGCAGATCCTTGACGAATTGGTTGATCATCTTCGTCTTTCCGGTTCCGCTGGCTCCTCGCACGAAGACCACAGGGGTGGAGCACGAAATACCTTCATTTGCATTCGTAGATTGGCCGGCGGTTGGAGATCCTGAATTGGGGTAGGCATCATTGTTGCTGTTGCTGCTGTTGCCGTTCTCTGCCTCGTTGCTCCGTTCCAACATGTGCTGATACGCATTGCGAAGCTTCTTGAGTTCGGCATGACGTCCCATCAACGGGATGTTGGAGAGGTTGAGCTTGGTCTCGAGCTCAGCGCTAAGTTCCTCCTCATTGTACCCATCATCGTAGAAGTCGTTGCCTGACGTGAACACCTTTGATGGATCCCTTGTGTGTGGTGCATTCCTAGCAGCAGCAGTAGTAGTAGCAGTAGTAATAGTACTGGTGCCAGCGCCAATACCAGCGGCAATACCAGTATCAGTGCCAGTGCCAGACCTTGTCTCTGCGAGGACTCGTCCATCTGCGACCGCAGTCATGGCTTTGTCCATGCTCATTGCAGTTGTCATCGTTTTGCTCATTGGTATTATATAATGGGCTTGCCTCGGATGCCAGCGATTGTGCATTGACTGATGGATGCTGTCGTTCTTGTTGCTGCTGCTCTTTTTGTGATGATTGGGTCAGCCTTGGTTGCGGCTTGCGTTTGGAAATGGTGGCGTGCTGACACGAGCGTTGGTGTTGGCATTTGAGGTGAGTGTTGGTGACCACTTGGCGTCACCAACACTACCAACTCTACCTGGAGCGGTTCCAGCCATTTCGCCGCGCTTCATCCGCTCCCGGTCACCCTGATCCGCGCGAAGACAACTGTGGGAGAGATGAAGTGATACGAATAGACGGCCACTCCGTGAGAACTCGTACGACCTCCAGGTCGCAGTTGATGCACTCACGATAACACTAGTTGTGGAGTGTTTTTTGAGTTTTACTCGTGATGAGTCGTGATAAAGTAGACTAAATTAGAGCACACCCAAAACCATCCAAACAACTGCTTATGATGTTATATCTCAACAACGCACCATTTAAAATTAAAACTAGACAGTTCATTCGGACGCTTGGCTATCGTTTATTCTGAATATCTTAGTTAAATTTGTATGAACTTTATTTTTAATGTCGTTTTGGCTTGCTGTCTGTCAGGTGGTGGGTGCAAAAAATTCTCGATGGCACCATGCTGCCCTACCTTCAGCACCCATGATCATCATTATCATCCCTGGCATTTTCACAATCTGCGCACCACACTGGCTCCGGATACCCCCCATCTATCCACTCCATGAAGATCCTGCGCAGATAGCCGCATCTCATACTCCAAACTGTCCCTGCACTGAAACGCAGAATTTTCGAACACCCGATTCCGACACGGATGCCGTTCGGATTTGGATCCGTATCTCGTCGATACGATCCTTGCAGCTCCTTCACATGCCCCTCATGCGTTCCCACATTCTCTGGCGACACACTGATGTGTTCAGAATGGGTGGGGCGCTCATACCTCCAAAGGTGCACCTCCATGTGATGATGCCATCATGATGTTTTTCCGACACCCCAAAAAATCCCTTTCGTGTGCATCCCAGGCTGCAGCCTCTTCCAGACCGTATCTGCGCAGGATACTTCGCCATGGCCATCTTGAGTTGATTCCTAACACATCTTGAATGGGTGGTTTGGCGATATGGGTGACTTTTCAATGGCACCCATCACCAGCGAAGTCACGTGATGTGTCCGCCGCCACCCGCCAAAAAACTCTTGCCCGCCACTTGTTTCTTGCGGAGGGCACCTTCCAGGCCACCCCCGACCCTCAAACTTCGTGTGCATCTTCACCGTATCCTCTTGGATACGTCTTGCCCATCCATGGTCGTTGGAATGGCCTGTGCATTCCAGGCAGAGACCATATCCAATGAGCATATTTTCCTCCGAATCGTGCCGTGTGCGCGTGGGCCTGCCACGGCCCCAAATAAGCCAAGATGACATCCCGCTCTCGCTCATCCACCAAACTTTCCATGGCGGTTCCGCCTATGCCCTCAGATCTTGCACTGGACCGCTGGTTGTGGCAGTGCCGTCGATGCCATTCGACAGCGCTTGTGGAGTTTTGTTGTGTTTCTCCATTGTCGTGTTGTTGTGTTGTGTTTGGTGTTCTCAAACAGTTTTTGCTGTTGGGGGCCATGGAGATTAACCACAATTCTACCAAATGTGCCAACCAATGCGAACATTTTTCGAGTCCCGAATTGCACCTCCATTCCACAACGACACAGCGAAGGCACAAAATCCTCCTCACAAAATGGACAACGGAAACATTGCGCATCTGCGACGAGCTGCTGTTGATTCTCTGCTGCTTGTAGTCATAGCTTACACAGAATGTAGAATGACTGTGACCTTCCCACAAAGGAAAGAGTGGATGGTACAAGGCACCTTGTGACCATCCTCCTGTGTTGTTCATGCCGTTCTGTGGTGCGCTGCGCCGTGCTGCGCGTCAATGACTGGTGCTGTGCTGTGCTGTGCTGTGCTGTGCTGTGCTGTGCTGTGCTGTGCTGTTCTCCTTGTGTGCCTGGTGTGCGTCGCGACCAGCCAATCTCGTACAATCAGCTTGCAACCTCTATTGACACACAGCTAGTATTCACCATGAGTTCCCTTGTTGTTAGACCATGTGTGCTGAATCAATCCAATCGTTGTTCGAGTTTTGAGTCCTTTGTGTCAGTCACACTTCGTTTCGAAAGATCCAAGAAAACTACTCGATAGAATTCGGAAAATGTGATGCGGGTTTCAGACCCAAGACAAAATTAGGAAGATGATCCAAGAGGATCAAAGAGACTCTATTAGACCTCCAAACATGTGTCATTGCACATGTTTGGACACAGATACACTAATTAGCAAGAGTAACCAGAAGTTTGGCATGGTTACAACACGATGGACAATGGTGAATAGCACCATTAGTGGAGCCAAGAAGTAGAAAACAGGAAGATGATGAGCTCTTATTGATGAGCTCATAATCTCAACAAACTTAACTTTGTAAACCATCACTTCAAACAAGCACACACAATAACACAGTTCTATCAACCTTCACCAACATTGGACGTAGTTGTATCATCCCGCAACCACTGAACTCTTCACCTCGCAAGCATGCTGCGCGCTGGTGACTGTGTGAAGGTGGCATCCCACCAGAGCTCAAGCGGCAGGGTCCATGACCTGGGCGTATGTCATGTTGATTTTGCAATGAAGCAGACCACGGACGGCGCTACAGTCAAACGCAATGGGCCTCTTGCACCAGGAGAGGTGGCAATGGTCATGGTGACCCCAGTGATGGGGCAGAGCCGAATGTATGTTGTTCGCGAGGATCTGTGCACACCACACAGCCTCGCTACCTTCGCACGGACTCGCACTGCTGGAGGCCTTGCTAAGCCTTCCCTCCTTTCTCCCCAGCATCACTCCGTCGCTGCCACGCGTGTCAACAACAAGGCTAAGCCCCCCACACCATCCCCAACTACCACAGAATCGCAAGAAGCCAAAATCGCCGCTTTTCTCGAGGTCTCGCGGCGTCAGAAAGCAACAGCAATCGCCCAGCTCACGAACCAGATGAAGAAAGGCGCGAAAACAAAAGGATGGTTGCGAAAGGATGGAGGGCATAGTATTGCTAAGCCTGGTAATCCTAGCAAGCGCCTTGACAAAGAAGACAATCGGAACTACACTGTTCTCTATTTCAATTTGGGTGGGATTCCTGAACATGCAGAGTTGATCGCCCATGCATGGGGTATCAACCGCACCACAGTGGGGCGCAACATTGTGAAATTCCAAACGGAGACGCTCGAATGCAAGAAGCGAAGTGACGCAGGCAGCAGCATCTTCACCTGCCCCATCAAGCAACGACAGTACTTCACGCAGCGCGCAGCCTTTGAGAAACAACTACGTCTTCGACATCCAGAGCAACAGTTCAAGAACGACGAAATTGCTTCTGCCTATGCCTCTGCTTCGCCGGAAGAGCTGGCATCCGCAAAAGCGCTGGCTGATTTGTGGTTGGAGCGTGGTCCCTTCCTGCAATTTGAGCTCCAGGATGTGTTGCGACGGTGCAATGGCGCAATCTCGTGGGACAGAATTGCATGGAAACTGGCAGGCAGCGGAAACCCGCAAGTCGTTGGTCCGAAGTGTATTCGCAAATTCGTCATGGGATTGGAAGGCAGTGAGTACCGTTCTACAACAATACTCCCTCTGATCAATGGCACCACTACAGCAAAGCGCGACATCTGGGCTCAGGACTTCTGTGTGTTCTGGGAATCAGCTGAGCTGTTTGAGAATACGCAAGTTGTCCTTGTCCACATGGACGAAAAGTGGTTCTACTCCATTGTCGCTCGCATGCATCTGAAACATGTGCCCCAGATGGGAGTTAAGCCTGTGAAGCAGACTGTGCATCACAAGTGTCACATTGACAAGACCATGGCAATTGCATCAACAGCATTTGCCCCAACAAATAACTGTTTTGCGAAAGGAGGAAAGGCGTATAAGGTGAACTTCGAACGTGTTGGGCGCATGGTCCGAGCGCAGAAGACCACGTACAAGCGAACTTGGGTCTCGCCGACCAAGTACAAGCACCTTCCTGATCCCGAGAAAATCTCTCGCAAGAAGGGTGAACTGTACTTCCAACCACTGGAAATCACGGGCAGCAAGGAAACAGATGGTCATCGTGTTAAGCCCAAGCCGAAGTACAGCCTCAAGAAATTCTTCCGCGAAAAAGAACTCCCCGCACTGGATTCGCTCGCCAGCAAAATCAAGGCCGAAACCGGAAAGAACGTGGTGATTCGGTACCAGATGGATGGCGCAGGGCCACACAGAGACACGGAGCTACTTAGATTCATCAACAAGGAGTTCGACAGTCGCGGATGGCACTTACGACTGCAACCACCAAATTCTCCCATCACGAATGTGAAAGACGATGCGATATTCCCAGCGATGTCAAAACACGTGTCAGCATATCAAGGTGAGCACCATGGAAGCCGATTGCTTACCACTGAGGCATTGTGGAATGCTTGTGGAACCTGTTGGAAACAATTCAAGCTGGACAAGGTGGCTAGCGCGTATGTTCGCCACCATCAGATTGCCTACGCAATTTGTGCTGCAAAAGGAGGTGACGAATTTGTGACGGAGCGCAAGGGACTGCACATGAATGTGCGGAAACAAACGTCCACGGAATTCGACAAAGAGGGCAACAAGATCGGCGTTACCGTGTCTCACACGGACTTCGTGTTGGAGGAGGATGAGGCTACCCGCGCGACCACCAACAAACCAACTGCAACAGACAACAAAGGCAAATCAGCTGACTTCAAATACGCCAAGCCCGACATCAAAGGTATGTACGATGATGCGCTCAAGGTGATGGCTGTCAGTGGACTGCAGTGCCTGAAAACGAATCTGCCAACAACCAGCAGCCTCATTCCGTTGCTGGAGAAGCAAATCGTTGCGACAACCAGAGCCAACGAGGAGGCTGAGCAACAGAAGAAAGACGAGAAGAGAAAGAAGCAACCCAGCAAGAGCAAAGCCGACATCATTGAGCCTTGCAACAACAACAGCAAAGCCAAAGCAGCACCCACCATGAACACATTCGAAGTGGCCATGTTCGTTGGCAAGGACGAGCATCACAGCAAAGCAGAGCAGGATACCAACACAGCAGAGATGTAGCTGCAAATCAAAGTAGTAGTATTATATGTTATAGGCACACCTGTGATTGGAG
The DNA here is from genome assembly GCA_026770025.1 of Craspedostauros australis. NCBI lineage: Eukaryota > Bacillariophyta > Bacillariophyceae > Mastogloiales > Achnanthaceae > Craspedostauros > Craspedostauros australis. The sequence goes on along the minus strand of JAMXDE010000063.1, from coordinate 12,943 downwards.
TGCCTGTGTGCACATCGTCTGTTTGATGGCATGGAGGATTGTGATGTGTGATGTGTGGTGTGTGGTGTGGTGTGTGGTGTGGTGTGTGGTGTGGTGTGTGGTGTGGTGTGGTGTGGTGTGGTGTGGTGTGGTGTGGTGTGGTGTGGTGTGGTGTGGTGTGTGATGTTTGTTTTGTGTTTTGTGACGAGTGGTGTGAATTGTGTGACGCGGACCGTATTTTTGTGTCGTGAATGGTGTGCGTCGTGGAGCCATCGCGTCGTGGAGCCGGCACGTTGTGTTGTGCCGTTCTGGTCGGAAAATTTCCATCCGAACCACACACAAAAACGCTCCAAGGCCTCAACTGCGTCGATCGGAGCGCCAGCACAATCGGTGTGTGTCGCACAAACCAATCGAATGGCAAAGCCTCCTCTTGGTTGGTACCGCACTCGTACATCTGTACCACATCGTGCCATGCCAGTATTCCGCTTTCTCTTCATCACACATGTGCAACCCTCGCGATCGTTGCTGCCATCAAGTCCAAGCGTCTGTACTCGTCACTGGAGCACCAACGATGCATCCTCTGATCATTCATCTCTGCTCGTGCCCTGCCGACGGCGCTGCCACTAGCACAATCGTCATGTATTGGTAGAGTAGAGTAGAGTAGAGTAGAGCGCAACGAATCCACACCATACCATGCTCATATGCTATACTATGCTATGTTGTGATGTGCTAGTGCAGCTCCTATAATATGTTACATTCGATGAGCTATTCCGTCGTCTGCGTGCTGAAGACGAACACGCAGGATGCCCCCTTCTGCAGATACAGACGTTCTGGGTAACCAAACGTGGCATCACCGAGTCTTCGTTTTAGTTCGCACATAACGTTTCCTCGCTGAGCTGGCCTCGAACAAGACAAGTTTAGAATACTCGACGAGTTGTACGACAAGAACGCAAGTGCACTCGTATGGATGTCTGGACGGAGTGGTTGAAACTGTAGTCAAGTTGTGTGGTTCATCTTCGGATATGCTCCCTTGAAGTCATGGGCAAAGGTACCATATCATGCTATACTAGCACATGGAAGTACGAGAATGCACAACTGGCAAGGCGCAGCACAGCACAGGATGCAAACGATTGTTCCATGACTGTATTGTAACATGTATTCTATTCTTCGATCATCGTGCCATATGCAACGATGGAGTTGAGTTGAGCCATTCGTTCTGAATATGGATCGCATCCATGCTGTCTTGCCGCTGCGGAAGATGCGACCGTATGAGCATGGGCGTACATGTGGATACGTTGTGATGTTTGTACTCCCACTCCTGTTCGCGCCCTGAGAGTGCGGTCAGCCATTTCATTTTTCAAGAGCATGCATCGTTATTTTGTCCAGGGCAGTCGTTGGATGGGCTGTCGATGGTGTAGGTCCAGCCAGGAGAGCCGCTGCACATGTCTGTCGCCATGCAGTCCTGACAGTTGCTTGGAGCCGCGCAGGTGTTCGCCGCCACGACCAGATCATCAACCGCCAAGTTGGAGTTTGCAACACCGTTACAGCTGTCTTGTGACAAGCATGTGCCACTGCCGATGGTGATACAACCGAGAGTCTTGAACGGGCCAGCGTGAACATTCTGACTAGCGCGTTGTCCCTCACAAGCGTTCATCCCCACGTCGATGTTGGCAAGCGTAGGTGTGGCGATACTGGGAGACTGGTCGGCGCAAATTCCAAGGCCTTTGCAGCCGTCCCCGCCATTTCATCCTGCGTGTTGGGTCCAGATGTTACCATAGATGTTCTGCCCAAGATTCTCGCAGCTGTTTGTGCTGGTTCATGCGGCTGGCCCGATGATCTGGTAGCCAATGGTGGCCGTGGCACTGGGAGGGCTGGAAAAAGATCCAAGATTCTTGCAGGATTTTGGTCCCAGACAGCTGCTGAGGATGATGGCATCCTTCGAAACCTCTTCGCAGGAACTATCACTTGCACATGAGTCCAGGGTGATGATGATGTCGCCCCTGAGAGTCCAACCGAGAGTTCCTCAGCGGCAGGCCCTGCCCACAGCACCGCATCTCGTGGATAGGCTTGCGGCGTTCGCAGTGAGAAGGATGCCATCGCCTTCGAGAGCAGTGAGGATGGCTGCGATTGCTTGGGGGTCATTCTTGATGCGATCAAATCGTACCTGCGCCTGTTGCTGCGACGTCCGGCTGCCTTGGTCGTCATCGCATCCGAAGATGCTTTTCACGAACCTGTCCTTGTTCGTTGGGAGAGACTCGTTGTTGTTGACGAATTGTGCGCATGTGCCCACATCATCATCGCAGAGGACGACTTGTCTGGAGGTGAAGCCCGCAGTAACCTCCCCAGCCTCATTCAAGCAAAGGGTCTGCAGGGTGGTCTTGTTGATGGTTGGGGAGTTTGTTGGAACAAAAGTTGACAGATCGGATGGCTGCTCTGTCGGAATCATCGTTGGGGTATCGCTTGCCAGCGGAGAAGGGGGCGAAAGTTGGGCAATCTGTTGGGCGTTGGTCTTTGTTGATGCAGAATTGATCGACCCTTTTCACTGGTTGGGTCGCCATCGACGTCTTTGGGGCAGGCGACGGCAGCATCGTAGATAATGAAGACTTCGTCGCTGTCGCAGTTGGTTTTTGTCATGCATTCGTAGCATGCGCCGCTGCTGTCACAGCCATAGTCTGGCACAATGATGTCAGTTGTCACTGAGTCACCGAATCCCAATCCCGGGCAAGCGTAGGCTGCGGCGCAGGCATTGTCGCCGATGCTCAAGCTGCCCTGAATCTTCGCAGGTGATGGCAACGATGTGCATGTGCAGTCGTAGTAACCGCTCGCATGTGCTGCGGTGCATGCATATTCACCAAGGCATGCGTTGAACCCAATTCTGACGTGGCTCTGGGAACGGCTGGGCCCGTACTGTTCAACGCGGTAGCCAACGCTCGCACAGGCGTAGGGTCCAACGCAGGCGCCGCTTTGTATGATGGCGTCTCTGTAGGAGTATGTGCCAGCAAGGACGCAGGAAAGATAATCAGTGCAGGCCAGTTGACCAATGAAGGTGACACCGTATGTTGGGTGAGGACCATAGCAATTGGAAACATAAAGAGAGTTCATGCCGGCGCATACCCCTTTGCTGGTACAGGATGAAGCCAGGACCAATGTGTTTCGTCCCATCCTGTCGCAAGATCCAGACCCAATGCAGGCAGTGGTGGCAATGGTCATGAAACTGTAACCGTCGGCGCTGGTACAGTGATACTTCTCTGCACAGCTTGGAGCCCCAGCGTCCTGGCACATGTAGTAGATGTCCTCGCCACCGAGAGCTGTGAGCAGAGTGGTGCCGGCGGCGGACAATAGCTTCAGCTCCTCAGCTAGCAAGGGGCTGGACGCATATCGGTTGAATAGCTTGTGCGCATCCCCCTCGGTCAAGAGGCCAGCGCATGCAAAGTAATTCTGCAATCCTGGTGTGCTTCGAACAGCAGTGACGGCCTTGCGGTACGATGTCTTGGATGGATTGCAGATGATGGTCTTTGGCTCGGATGCCTCCGGCAGAAAGCATGGCGGTGCAACATCTGGCTCGCAGGCCACGGAGATGCTGGAATCAAATGCAAACGAGATGGTTGTCGGTGCAGATGTAGGCCCTGATGTCGGCATGCTGGTTGCTCCGCCTGTTGGCTGGTCAGTCGGTGATGAGGTAGGCCTCAGGGTTGGATTGCTGGTCGGCAAGGCAACTGGCCGCCCAGTTGGCCTTGAAGTTGGTGCCCCAGTTGGTGGCAAGGTTGGTGTAGAAGTCGGTGTTGTCGTCATTATTCAGGCCAACGCAGTTGGTGCCAATGTAGGAGAGCTGGTAGGCGAACTGGTTGGTGCCACACTGGGATTGCTGCTTGGATTGTTGGACGGTGCTCCCGTCTGTTTGTTACCCTTGACGTTCTTTGGAATGAAACCGCCGTCGCCCTTCAGCAGTCTGGTTGCCTGCATCGCAACATGAAGTTCGTTGGTTGGGTCAATCAATCTATGGCCGCGAAGGATGGCATCGATCGTCTTGCATTTGGCGAGCAAGATCGCCGTGATGGTAACTGCCTTGAAGTTGAGCATCTTCGGTTTCCACGTGATCTTTGCTTGGTTGTGGTTTGCTGGAATGCTGTTTCTTTCCTCTCGAATTTGGACAAGCGGTTTACTATTGCTCGTATTTGCTTCGAGGCTCCTTCACACTCGTGGCTGGATCGGTACTTTCGGTTGTGTTGATGTCGTCCCTTGCGCCTTGGCGTTCATGCAGGAGGATCGTGCTGCACGGTTGCGCAGGATGCATACCGTACCACGTTGATCATGTGCGCACCGCATGTTATCGGAGAAGAAAAATGGAAACAGCAACAGTGGCAAGAATGTGGATTGGCTGAGCTGTGCATGCATCATTCACAGGATTGGCAGCCGAGGTGAAGACGATGTTGTGGTGATTGGCGAAGCACTGTCGTCTGCGTCGTACAGATTGCCAATGCGCTTCGTTGTATTCCGAGACGATTGGATGTTGCTGGTTTCCATTGTGAGACTGGTCAACGTGGAGTGTTGTTGGCTGTCCTGGCCTGGCACATTCTGTTGTCGCCGCGCGCAGTCATCATCTTGTCTTGCGGAGGAAGAGTCACACGATGTCTCTTCCTCTGTTGTGACTCGTTTCTCATGACGTGGAATACGTTCCCTGTGACGTAGAAGACGGATCAGCGAGAGCAAACACACAATAGCTCTAAATATCCAATCGCCGTTTCTCCCAAAAGCAAGCAAACCAGTGACAACAAGGGGCCAAAACTCCACAACTAGTGTTATCGTGAGTGCATCAACTGCGACCTGGAGGTAGTATTCGCAACCGGACGACTATCTGCGCCATGTTCGTGCCACGCCACACTTACTACCTCCAGGTCGCAGTTGATGCACTCACGATAACACTAGTTGTGGAGTTTTGGCCCCTTGTTGTCACTGGTTTGCTTGCTTTTGGGAGAAACGGCGATTGGATATTTAGAGCTATTGTGTGTTTGCTCTCGCTGATCCGTCTTCTACGTCACAGGGAACGTATTCCACGTCATGAGAAACGAGTCACAACAGAGGAAGAGACATCGTGTGACTCTTCCTCCGCAAGACAAGATGATGACTGCGCGCGGCGACAACAGAATGTGCCAGGCCAGGACAGCCAACAACACTCCACGTTGACCAGTCTCACAATGGAAACCAGCAACATCCAATCGTCTCGGAATACAACGAAGCGCATTGGCAATCTGTACGACGCAGACGACAGTGCTTCGCCAATCACCACAACATCGTCTTCACCTCGGCTGCCAATCCTGTGAATGATGCATGCACAGCTCAGCCAATCCACATTCTTGCCACTGTTGCTGTTTCCATTTTTCTTCTCCGATAACATGCGGTGCGCACATGATCAACGTGGTACGGTATGCATCCTGCGCAACCGTGCAGCACGATCCTCCTGCATGAACGCCAAGGCGCAAGGGACGACATCAACACAACCGAAAGTACCGATCCAGCCACGAGTGTGAAGGAGCCTCGAAGCAAATACGAGCAATAGTAAACCGCTTGTCCAAATTCGAGAGGAAAGAAACAGCATTCCAGCAAACCACAACCAAGCAAAGATCACGTGGAAACCGAAGATGCTCAACTTCAAGGCAGTTACCATCACGGCGATCTTGCTCGCCAAATGCAAGACGATCGATGCCATCCTTCGCGGCCATAGATTGATTGACCCAACCAACGAACTTCATGTTGCGATGCAGGCAACCAGACTGCTGAAGGGCGACGGCGGTTTCATTCCAAAGAACGTCAAGGGTAACAAACAGACGGGAGCACCGTCCAACAATCCAAGCAGCAATCCCAGTGTGGCACCAACCAGTTCGCCTACCAGCTCTCCTACATTGGCACCAACTGCGTTGGCCTGAATAATGACGACAACACCGACTTCTACACCAACCTTGCCACCAACTGGGGCACCAACTTCAAGGCCAACTGGGCGGCCAGTTGCCTTGCCGACCAGCAATCCAACCCTGAGGCCTACCTCATCACCGACTGACCAGCCAACAGGCGGAGCAACCAGCATGCCGACATCAGGGCCTACATCTGCACCGACAACCATCTCGTTTGCATTTGATTCCAGCATCTCCGTGGCCTGCGAGCCAGATGTTGCACCGCCATGCTTTCTGCCGGAGGCATCCGAGCCAAAGACCATCATCTGCAATCCATCCAAGACATCGTACCGCAAGGCCGTCACTGCTGTTCGAAGCACACCAGGATTGCAGAATTACTTTGCATGCGCTGGCCTCTTGACCGAGGGGGATGCGCACAAGCTATTCAACCGATATGCGTCCAGCCCCTTGCTAGCTGAGGAGCTGAAGCTATTGTCCGCCGCCGGCACCACTCTGCTCACAGCTCTCGGTGGCGAGGACATCTACTACATGTGCCAGGACGCTGGGGCTCCAAGCTGTGCAGAGAAGTATCACTGTACCAGCGCCGACGGTTACAGTTTCATGACCATTGCCACCACTGCCTGCATTGGGTCTGGATCTTGCGACAGGATGGGACGAAACACATTGGTCCTGGCTTCATCCTGTACCAGCAAAGGGGTATGCGCCGGCATGAACTCTCTTTATGTTTCCAATTGCTATGGTCCTCACCCAACATACGGTGTCACCTTCATTGGTCAACTGGCCTGCACTGATTATCTTTCCTGCGTCCTTGCTGGCACATACTCCTACAGAGACGCCATCATACAAAGCGGCGCCTGCGTTGGACCCTACGCCTGTGCGAGCGTTGGCTACCGCGTTGAACAGTACGGGCCCAGCCGTTCCCAGAGCCACGTCAGAATTGGGTTCAACGCATGCCTTGGTGAATATGCATGCACCGCAGCACATGCGAGCGGTTACTACGACTGCACATGCACATCGTTGCCATCACCTGCGAAGATTCAGGGCAGCTTGAGCATCGGCGACAATGCCTGCGCCGCAGCCTACGCTTGCCCGGGATTGGGATTCGGTGACTCAGTGACAACTGACATCATTGTGCCAGACTATGGCTGTGACAGCAGCGGCGCATGCTACGAATGCATGACAAAAACCAACTGCGACAGCGACGAAGTCTTCATTATCTACGATGCTGCCGTCGCCTGCCCCAAAGACGTCGATGGCGACCCAACCAGTGAAAAGGGTCGATCAATTCTGCATCAACAAAGACCAACGCCCAACAGATTGCCCAACTTTCGCCCCCTTCTCCGCTGGCAAGCGATACCCCAACGATGATTCCGACAGAGCAGCCATCCGATCTGTCAACTTTTGTTCCAACAAACTCCCCAACCATCAACAAGACCACCCTGCAGACCCTTTGCTTGAATGAGGCTGGGGAGGTTACTGCGGGCTTCACCTCCAGACAAGTCGTCCTCTGCGATGATGATGTGGGCACATGCGCACAATTCGTCAACAACAACGAGTCTCTCCCAACGAACAAGGACAGGTTCGTGAAAAGCATCTTCGGATGCGATGACGACCAAGGCAGCCGGACGTCGCAGCAACAGGCGCAGGTACGATTTGATCGCATCAAGAATGACCCCCAAGCAATCGCAGCCATCCTCACTGCTCTCGAAGGCGATGGCATCCTTCTCACTGCGAACGCCGCAAGCCTATCCACGAGATGCGGTGCTGTGGGCAGGGCCTGCCGCTGAGGAACTCTCGGTTGGACTCTCAGGGGCGACATCATCATCACCCTGGACTCATGTGCAAGTGATAGTTCCTGCGAAGAGGTTTCGAAGGATGCCATCATCCTCAGCAGCTGTCTGGGACCAAAATCCTGCAAGAATCTTGGATCTTTTTCCAGCCCTCCCAGTGCCACGGCCACCATTGGCTACCAGATCATCGGGCCAGCCGCATGAACCAGCACAAACAGCTGCGAGAATCTTGGGCAGAACATCTATGGTAACATCTGGACCCAACACGCAGGATGAAATGGCGGGGACGGCTGCAAAGGCCTTGGAATTTGCGCCGACCAGTCTCCCAGTATCGCCACACCTACGCTTGCCAACATCGACGTGGGGATGAACGCTTGTGAGGGACAACGCGCTAGTCAGAATGTTCACGCTGGCCCGTTCAAGACTCTCGGTTGTATCACCATCGGCAGTGGCACATGCTTGTCACAAGACAGCTGTAACGGTGTTGCAAACTCCAACTTGGCGGTTGATGATCTGGTCGTGGCGGCGAACACCTGCGCGGCTCCAAGCAACTGTCAGGACTGCATGGCGACAGACATGTGCAGCGGCTCTCCTGGCTGGACCTACACCATCGACAGCCCATCCAACGACTGCCCTGGACAAAATAACGATGCATGCTCTTGAAAAATGAAATGGCTGACCGCACTCTCAGGGCGCGAACAGGAGTGGGAGTACAAACATCACAACGTATCCACATGTACGCCCATGCTCATACGGTCGCATCTTCCGCAGCGGCAAGACAGCATGGATGCGATCCATATTCAGAACGAATGGCTCAACTCAACTCCATCGTTGCATATGGCACGATGATCGAAGAATAGAATACATGTTACAATACAGTCATGGAACAATCGTTTGCATCCTGTGCTGTGCTGCGCCTTGCCAGTTGTGCATTCTCGTACTTCCATGTGCTAGTATAGCATGATATGGTACCTTTGCCCATGACTTCAAGGGAGCATATCCGAAGATGAACCACACAACTTGACTACAGTTTCAACCACTCCGTCCAGACATCCATACGAGTGCACTTGCGTTCTTGTCGTACAACTCGTCGAGTATTCTAAACTTGTCTTGTTCGAGGCCAGCCTCAGCGAGGAAACGTTATGTGCGAACTAAAACGAAGACTCGGTGATGCCACGTTTGGTTACCCAGAACGTCTGTATCTGCAGAAGGGGGCATCCTGCGTGTTCGTCTTCAGCACGCAGACGACGGAATAGCTCATCGAATGTAACATATTATAGGAGCTGCACTAGCACATCACAACATAGCATAGTATAGCATATGAGCATGGTATGGTGTGGATTCGTTGCGCTCTACTCTACTCTACTCTACTCTACCAATACATGACGATTGTGCTAGTGGCAGCGCCGTCGGCAGGGCACGAGCAGAGATGAATGATCAGAGGATGCATCGTTGGTGCTCCAGTGACGAGTACAGACGCTTGGACTGATGGCAGCAACGATCGCGAGGGTTGCACATGTGTGATGAAGAGAAAGCGGAATACTGGCATGGCACGATGTGGTACAGATGTACGAGTGCGGTACCAACCAAGAGGAGGCTTTGCCATTCGATTGGTTTGTGCGACACACACCGATTGTGCTGGCGCTCGATCGACGCAGTTGAGGCCTTGGAGCGTTTTTGTGTGTGGTTCGGATGGAAATTTTCCGACCAGAACGGCACAACACAACGTGCCGGCTCCACGACGCGATGGCTCCACGACGCACACCATTCACGACACAAAAATACGGTCCGCGTCACACAATTCACACCACTCGTCACAAAACACAAAACAAACATCACACACCACACCACACCACACCACACCACACCACACCACACCACACCACACCACACCACACCACACCACACCACACCACACACCACACCACACACCACACCACACACCACACCACACACCACACATCACACATCACAATCCTCCATGCCATCAAACAGACGATGTGCACACAGGCACTCCAATCACAGGTGTGCCTATAACATATAATACTACTACTTTGATTTGCAGCTACATCTCTGCTGTGTTGGTATCCTGCTCTGCTTTGCTGTGATGCTCGTCCTTGCCAACGAACATGGCCACTTCGAATGTGTTCATGGTGGGTGCTGCTTTGGCTTTGCTGTTGTTGTTGCAAGGCTCAATGATGTCGGCTTTTGCTCTTGCTGGGTTGCTTCTTTCTCTTCTCGTCTTTCTTCTGTTGCTCAGCCTCCTCGTTGGCTCTGGTTGTCGCAACGATTTGCTTCTCCAGCAACGGAATGAGGCTGCTGGTTGTTGGCAGATTCGTTTTCAGGCACTGCAGTCCACTGACAGCCATCACCTTGAGCGCATCATCGTACATACCTTTGATGTCGGGCTTGGCGTATTTGAAGTCAGCTGATTTGCCTTTGTTGTCTGTTGCAGTTGGTTTGTTGGTGGTCGCGCGGGTAGCCTCATCCTCCTCCAACACGAAGTCCGTGTGAGACACGGTAACGCCGATCTTGTTGCCCTCTTTGTCGAATTCCGTGGACGTTTGTTTCCGCACATTCATGTGCAGTCCCTTGCGCTCCGTCACAAATTCGTCACCTCCTTTTGCAGCACAAATTGCGTAGGCAATCTGATGGTGGCGAACATACGCGCTAGCCACCTTGTCCAGCTTGAATTGTTTCCAACAGGTTCCACAAGCATTCCACAATGCCTCAGTGGTAAGCAATCGGCTTCCATGGTGCTCACCTTGATATGCTGACACGTGTTTTGACATCGCTGGGAATATCGCATCGTCTTTCACATTCGTGATGGGAGAATTTGGTGGTTGCAGTCGTAAGTGCCATCCGCGACTGTCGAACTCCTTGTTGATGAATCTAAGTAGCTCCGTGTCTCTGTGTGGCCCTGCGCCATCCATCTGGTACCGAATCACCACGTTCTTTCCGGTTTCGGCCTTGATTTTGCTGGCGAGCGAATCCAGTGCGGGGAGTTCTTTTTCGCGGAAGAATTTCTTGAGGCTGTACTTCGGCTTGGGCTTAACACGATGACCATCTGTTTCCTTGCTGCCCGTGATTTCCAGTGGTTGGAAGTACAGTTCACCCTTCTTGCGAGAGATTTTCTCGGGATCAGGAAGGTGCTTGTACTTGGTCGGCGAGACCCAAGTTCGCTTGTACGTGGTCTTCTGCGCTCGGACCATGCGCCCAACACGTTCGAAGTTCACCTTATACGCCTTTCCTCCTTTCGCAAAACAGTTATTTGTTGGGGCAAATGCTGTTGATGCAATTGCCATGGTCTTGTCAATGTGACACTTGTGATGCACAGTCTGCTTCACAGGCTTAACTCCCATCTGGGGCACATGTTTCAGATGCATGCGAGCGACAATGGAGTAGAACCACTTTTCGTCCATGTGGACAAGGACAACTTGCGTATTCTCAAACAGCTCAGCTGATTCCCAGAACACACAGAAGTCCTGAGCCCAGATGTCGCGCTTTGCTGTAGTGGTGCCATTGATCAGAGGGAGTATTGTTGTAGAACGGTACTCACTGCCTTCCAATCCCATGACGAATTTGCGAATACACTTCGGACCAACGACTTGCGGGTTTCCGCTGCCTGCCAGTTTCCATGCAATTCTGTCCCACGAGATTGCGCCATTGCACCGTCGCAACACATCCTGGAGCTCAAATTGCAGGAAGGGACCACGCTCCAACCACAAATCAGCCAGCGCTTTTGCGGATGCCAGCTCTTCCGGCGAAGCAGAGGCATAGGCAGAAGCAATTTCGTCGTTCTTGAACTGTTGCTCTGGATGTCGAAGGACGTAGTTGTTTCTCAAAGGCTGCGCGCTGCGTGAAGTACTGTCGTTGCTTGATGGGGCAGGTGAAGATGCTGCTGCCTGCGTCACTTCGCTTCTTGCATTCGAGCGTCTCCGTTTGGAATTTCACAATGTTGCGCCCCACTGTGGTGCGGTTGATACCCCATGCATGGGCGATCAACTCTGCATGTTCAGGAATCCCACCCAAATTGAAATAGAGAACAGTGTAGTTCCGATTGTCTTCTTTGTCAAGGCGCTTGCTAGGATTACCAGGCTTAGCAATACTATGCCCTCCATCCTTTCGCAACCATCCTTTTGTTTTCGCGCCTTTCCTTCATCTGGTTCGTGAGCTGGGCGATTGCTGTTGCTTTCTGACGCCGCGAGACCTCGAGAAAGCGGCGATTTTGGCTTCTTGCGATTCTGTGGTAGTTGGGGATGGTGTGGTGGGGCTTAGCCTTGTTGTTGACACGCGTGGCAGCGACGGAGTGATGCGGGGGAGAAAGGAGGGAAGGCTTAGCAAGGCCTCCAGCAGTGCGAGTCGTGCGAAGGTAGCGAGGCTGTGTGGTGTGCACAGATCCTCGCGAACAACATACATTCGGCTCTGCCCATCACTGGGGTCACCATGACCATTGCCACCTCTCCTGGTGCAAGAGGCCCATTGCGTTTGACTGTAGCGCCGTCCGTGGTCTGCTTCATTGCAAAATCAACATGACATACGCCCAGGTCATGGACCCTGCCGCTTGAGCTCTGGTGGGATGCCACCTTCACACAGTCACCAGCGCGCAGCATGCTTGCGAGGTGAAGAGTTCAGTGGTTGCGGGATGATACAAACTACGTCCAATGTTGGTGAAGGTTGATAGAACTGTGTTATTGTGTGTGCTTGTTTGAAGTGATGGTTTACAAGTTAAGTTTGTTGAGATTATGAGCTTCCATCAATAAGAGCTCATCATCTTCCTGTTTTCTACTTCTGGCTCCCACTAATGGTGCTATTCACCATTGTCCATCGTGTTGTAACCATGCCAAACTTCTGGTTACTCTTGCTAATTAGTGTATCTGTGTCCCAACATGTGCAATGACACATGTTTGTGAGGTCTAATAGAGTCTCTTTGATCCTCTTGGATCATCTTCCTAATTTTGTCTTGGGTCTGAAACCCGCATCACATTTTCCGAATTCTATCGAGTAGTTTTCTTGGATCTTTCGAAACGAAGTGGACTGACACAAAGGACTCAAACTCGAACAACGATTGGATTGATTCAGCACACATGGTCTAACAACAAGGGAATCATGGTGAATACTAGCTGTGTGTCAATAGAGGTTGCAAGCTGATTGTACGAGATTGGCTGGTCGCGACGCACACCAGGCACACAAGTGAGAACAGCACAGCACAGCACAGCACAGCACAGCACAGCACAGCACAGCACCAGTATTGACGCGCGCACG